>WITN01000246.1:0-106872 GCA_015025155.1 Lactarius quietus
CGCCATTCCCATTTCCTCTATGTTCCTTTTATGTTTTGGTCTCTGTAAAGCTTTTGTCAAAATATCCGCAGTTTGTTCTGGATCTCGACAACTTTCAATCTGTATGATTTTCTCTTCATACAAATCACATATCCAATGCCAACGTGTGTCGATATGTTTTGATCGTTTGTGAAATTGCGGATTTTGCGCCATGGCTATTGAACCATCATTATCACCTTTGATAAGTGTTGGTTCTTTTTGTGTTTGTCCTAACTCATCATATAAGTTTCTTAGCCAACACGCTTCTCTTCCTGCTTCGGAAAGAGCGACATATTCTGCTTCTGTAGTGGATAGAGCAATGGTGGTTTGTTTCTTCGATCTCCAAGTTATGGCACCACCTCCGGATATAAACACATATCTGGATGTTGATTTGCAATCTTCTGTACTTGCATATGAAGCATTGCTAAATCCATAGAAGAGATTGGCACATGGATGTGGGATTGTTATCTTAGGATCTTTTCGGTATGTTATACCATAATCCTTTGTTCCGACCAAATATCTGAGTATTCTTTTTAAGGCGGTTGTATGTTGTAATGAGGGATTAGCAGTATATGCTGCTAAACGATTCACTGCGTATGTTATGTCGGGTCTTGTAGTGTTTGCTAGAAACTGTAGTTCGCCAAGCAATCTAGCAAATGAATTGGAATGATTTCCTTCATTCTGATCAGGATTTTGTTCCAATTGTATGTTTGGATCCATTGGCATTGCCACTGGATTTGCATATTCCATTTTCTCTCTTTTTAGAATGGATTCTATATATTTCTTTTGAGATATTGAGATAGCACCATTTGTTCTTGTTATCTCTATGCTGACAATTTTCAATGGTTCGCCTAAATCTGTTATGTCCCATTCCGAACGTAAATCTTTCTTTGTTCTTTCGTTTAACTCTGGCGTTGAGGCGAATAATAATAGATCGTCGACCCATATGGTGATTACCTCAAAATCCTCATTTTGATGTCGGTGTACATATGCACATGGATCCGAACGTAAGCGATTAAATTTGTGTTTCTTGAGCTTCTGATCAAGCTCAATGTTCCATTCCTGTCTGGCTTGTTTTAGGCCGTACTGTCACGTTGACATTGTTCGGACTGATGGATCAGCAGCATGACGTGTTTTCGGAGTTTGGGACGCTTACTATATGGTTATGACTATGATAGTAAGTCTCTATTAGTCATGGACACTTACGCGTCGCCGGTACTTGGGTTTGCCAGTGTTTCAGGTATTTGTATTACTTATCATGACTCGATACCAGTAGCACTGTACTAGGGTTTGGACTTCTAAGCTGCGCTTTAAAGCCAGCGAGTAACTGTATATAAACCGTATAGTGAAGACCAAGGCTCTCTAGCTTGGTCTTCTTGAATCATCACCAGTCTTGTCTCTTTCCAATCTCTTGATTGAAGCTTGCCCTTTGGGTACCCTAGTGTCACCTCGAAATGACCTAGTGGCTGTGCAACTAGCTAAGTTGCCAGTGATTCCAAGATTCATCCATACACTCGACCGTCACGTTGCAGATCTGTTCAAGTTGAACAAGCGTTAGGTGATAACGCTACATTAAGACCAAGCTTCAACATGGCATCATTGGAAACTACTCGAGACCGCTGTCTCTCTTGTGACGACATCTGGTTCAAACAACGAAGTGCCGACAATGTACCACAACGGTTTCGCAAAAACACAGAGTTCCGGTATAGTGAAACCACAGGCACCGAAGGATATCACGCCAGAAGTCGAGAAGACAATTGAACAGTTGCAGTTGAGTTTGTTTACAATCGTTACGTTTGGGTTGAAATTTGCTGGTTTCAAATTGGGATAGAAGAAGGAGAGTGGGAAGGATTTTGACCAGCCTTGGAAGATCTAGGCTGCGACATCGGCATCAACAAACTCACACAGGAAGAAGTACAAGAGTTGAACACTGCAAACGCAAGACCAACGTCCATTACACCACCCCCATCACCAAGTACCAAGAGTAACGTATCTCTTGGAGCAAGATCATCCTCCCCATCACAACAGGGAGTGAACTTAGCAATCGCAACAGAAGCATTACGACTAGGAGCAATGACGATGCTCACCTCTCATGTTCAAAGTCAGGCTGCCACGGGAAGTTCCTCTACACGACCAATTTATTCTCTCACTACCTCACCAGTAGCACCAACAATCATGGCATTTCGAGTGCTCGCGAATCTTCAGAATCAACCAGAAGCCCAACCACAAAACCCACCAGACAACGGTGGAGGCGGAGGAGACAATGGTGGAGGTGGAGGAGCCGGTGGAGGAGGAGCAGGACCACCTGGAGGAAACCCACCAGCACCAATACCAGTGGCACAAGCACCCGTACCAGCGACACACGACAAATTCTGCGGTAATCCGCCCGCTGTATTTGCAGGTGATCGCGAGAAAGCAGAAGAATTTCTAATGCAATGGAGTTTATATGAAGGAATCAACTCCACCCATTCCATTATGCAGAACCCATACCAGAAAGCTATGTTGTTTCTCACCTATGTTCAGGGAATGGTGGTAACCGAATGGGTAGGATCAATGGTGGCTTGTGTCACGTACCGTGCCATGCGGTCATGTGACATTCGGCGCATGTGCAAGAGTGTGCACTGCCTGCAAAGGCATGCAAAGAATATCTGAAGACTTGGTGAGAATGCACGTGACTGTGGGAAGTTCCAGTCATGTGACCGGGTCAGGTGAGAACCCATGCCGGCTTATCAGGAGCCGAGGCCACTCCAGGCCCTTATCTTTGGGGTTCTGATGGATATTTCTGATGGACTTACTGTATTAGTCTTATCTCTTGTAGGGTGAGTCATGTTGACTCCTATCTCTGATAGCCCTGATGGCTGTTCGCCTCATGTTGTGGAGCCCTGTGGAGTATCACTGATGGACGCATATTATTGGAGGATAAGCTGTATGCTTATCTTCAGTACCTTAGGGTTTGGCCGGGAGCTTAGGTTGAAACCCAGCTCCTGAGCAGTATATAGAGTAGGGCTTTGGATGGTAGAGTCCTTAGCTTTGTATTCTCATACCACCTCACGAATAGCATGGTTGGTCCCTGTTAATTGCATTGCTATCCCTTCTTTTGTTCCTCTTGTCTTGTTGTCCCTTTGTGGACTCTATCTATGACTGTTCTCAACATTAAGGACTTATTCTCCTTAATCTTGAGACTGTCCTCTTCATCACTTGGCTATTCCAGGTGTCATACGGAATAGCGTTGGCTCTCGTCATCGACACGTGTTCCGGTGCTGCAGGCAAAGGCAGTACTGAAGGTAGCGTTGGGACGAAACGTTACACTTGGCTATGAGTACAGGTGGATGTCAACGGACGAAATCCCTTCGATAACTGGTTATGGTACAACACTCATACATCATTTATGAGACAATACGCGGACACTTTAAAAGAAGAAAAAGCACAGACAGAATTGCGTAGGGGAATCAAGATGGAGAGAGGGGATATCGATGTGTATGTGGCTAAATTCAAACAATTGGTCAGATACGCTGGCTACAATATAGATCAACCAATGGTCCTTGATCTATTCGCAAATGGACTCCCGGCCAAACTACATGAAACCATTTACCTCCACGATAGTCCTACTGACTACGAAGACTGGAAGAGGGCTGCCATCAGGCATCAAGGTCAATATCTCCATATGAAGAACAAAATTGACCAATATAAGATACAACCACGACCAACCCCACCAGCACAAGCAAATTGGAGGCAGTTCAGACGTCATCCAGATGCCATGGATACGTCAGCAGACTGAACCAGAACTAGAGGATGACTGGCACATGTGGAAGAAGTCCTGGCACAACCAAGGCCTTACCTTAACAATCCTCGACCCCCATTTAAACCTCGTGAAGGGTTCTTGCAGAGGAGGCAACCCCCAGACCTTAGGGAAGTAACTTGCTATAATTGTCAAAAGAAAGGACATCTTAGTCGCAATTGTTCCCAGCCCCATCAACCGCGCCAACCACAAAGTGTCACGTGCGGATCACGTGTCATGGCCAGTGGTATCACCAAGCCGATGAAAGTACGATTCGCATTGCCTGTGAAGGCTGAAGACCCCCCTGAAGTGCGGTTCACTGAAGAAGAAGATGAAGATGCGCTGCAATTAGATGCAGATGAGACATATGAGGTCGCGCGAATGTTGAGTACTGAAGATAATTTCATTGTGGACAACAACACTGGCGATGTCGTTCGTTTAGGAATGTGTAAGACTGAGTCATGTGATTAGTCATGTGATCAGCAACCCCCAGACCACGGGATCTGGTCTAAAGGATAAGTCACGGGGGAACAGCGGTTACCTCAGGTCGAGATATAATTCCTGAGAGGGTATAGTTGGATGTGGGATTCCCAACTCGGTTAGGCTCTGTCCTGTTTTGATTCATTCTGATTGGAACATTCTGATGTTGCCTTATGGCTGTACTTATGATGCGCTGATGTTGCGCCGGACGATAATTGGACGATAGTGAGTCACATACTTGTTATCTCTGACTCATGGTGGGGCCTTCTGCCTCATGTACTGTATGGGCTTATCCCTGTTCATTGATTGGTTACTGTATGCCTGGGTCGTTATCCCTGATGGCTGATTGGACGATACGTTCTGGTACGATACCTGTTATTGTTTGGGACTCAGTTTAGGAGTCAGCCCTGTAGTGTATATAAGGTGCTCTGTCTTGATAGACGAGACCTTATCTTCGTTGTCTTGAGTTCTACCTCGAACAATAGAAGTGTCGGCTAATAGTGCCTGATCCTCTCATCTTGTTGATCCTTGTGTGGTCTGTCCTCTCATCTCTTGAAGATCCCTGTTGTATTCCTCCACTATAAGGCGAAGCCCTTGTCGTTTGGTTCGTCTTTCGTATTTGGCAATCGTTATTCAACTGCTGTTTGCCTGTTCTTGGATCAAGGTCGACAAAGAGTTCCAAGTCGGAACAACGTTTAGTAGAAACGTTACATTACAACGAAGATTCTTTGGCCTTATTCAAGTATGTCAAGTGAAGGAGGGTCAAGTTATGAAGAGCAAGTTATGGGTAGCTCTACCCTGGACGCTGAGTTGTTTTTAAATGAGCTGATGAGATACACCGAGACCTACACCCCTTATGTGCAGCTCTCAGAGTTCCAGCAAATGCTGATGTTTAACTCTTGGATGGTGTGTCTACATGAAGATGTAGAGAAGGTCGAAGATTGGACCGCGGCCCTAGAAAAGAGGGTGCGCGATGAGGAACGCTCTGAGCTGAGTAGCCATCGTTCCGAGTCCCCGCCACAGTCTGACGAAGATCAGCTGGCCTTGGAGCACGTGACTATAACGGCGGAAGAACCTGACAAGGTTAAGGAAGAAGAAGAAGCAAGCGAAACTTCAGAGGAGGAGGACGACGTCTGGTCTTGGGGATTAGCTACCCCTACAGATGAAGACAAGGATTTGTACCCTCCTTGGATGCTGAATCCTGAAGAATTGAAGAAGTCGCCTGCCGAGGCGGAGAAGAAATACGAGACGCGAGGGTATGAAGCCCTCAACAATTATTTGTCAGATGACTGGTCATTTTCCCAGAGCGTGCCAGTATACGCCGCTGCTGTGGACCCCAATTCCTGGCAATACCAGGTCGATACCGCGCTCAAGGCGCTGGATGAATACAAGTCGAGACCGTCCGAAATGACGCGACAAAACTATGAAGTACCGTCCGGCTGGGGACGAGAGAATCAAACCATGCATATGCCAACGCCGCTGCCTGTTCCTGCAATATGGGAAAGGCATGCTGAAAGTTTCAATGCGTCAGACCTCCCTGTCCCAATGGACACTAGTGCTGGGAGAGCTAGAGATCGATTTATACCGGTGTGTCATCACTGTCGACAATCAGGGCATATGCGTTCGCAATGTCCCTATAGGAATCTACCTGCGGCCTGTGGCTATTGCAAGGAGTCAGGGCATTCAAAAGAAAATTGCTATATGCTGGGGCGGCGGACCCTCTCCCCCACTGGTATCAAGAGGGCATTTGCAAGATTTGCTGAAAAGAAGAAGTCGGGGTTTCCCTGTGCACCTGTGAGTGCAAAAGCTTTTGGTAAAAGATCAATCACTGGCCCAAATTCCAGAAAGCCCGAGACGGCTTTGCGGCGTGGTCGCCTCCCTAGAAAAGAGGGTAATGTCACGTGCGGATCACGTGTCATGGCCAGTGGTATCACCAAGCCGATGAAAGTACGATTCGCATTGCCTGTGAAGGCTGAAGACCCCCCTGAAGTGCGGTTCACTGAAGAAGAAGATGAAGATGCGCTGCAATTAGATGCAGATGAGACATATGAGGTCGCGCGAATGTTGAGTACTGAAGATAATTTCATTGTGGACAACAACACTGGCGATGTCGTTCGTTTAGGAATGTGTAAGACTGAGTCATGTGATTAGTCATGTGATCAGCAACCCCCAGACCACGGGATCTGGTCTAAAGGATAAGTCACGGGGGAACAGCGGTTACCTCAGGTCGAGATATAATTCCTGAGAGGGTATAGTTGGATGTGGGATTCCCAACTCGGTTAGGCTCTGTCCTGTTTTGATTCATTCTGATTGGAACATTCTGATGTTGCCTTATGGCTGTACTTATGATGCGCTGATGTTGCGCCGGACGATAATTGGACGATAGTGAGTCACATACTTGTTATCTCTGACTCATGGTGGGGCCTTCTGCCTCATGTACTGTATGGGCTTATCCCTGTTCATTGATTGGTTACTGTATGCCTGGGTCGTTATCCCTGATGGCTGATTGGACGATACGTTCTGGTACGATACCTGTTATTGTTTGGGACTCAGTTTAGGAGTCAGCCCTGTAGTGTATATAAGGTGCTCTGTCTTGATAGACGAGACCTTATCTTCGTTGTCTTGAGTTCTACCTCGAACAATAGAAGTGTCGGCTAATAGTGCCTGATCCTCTCATCTTGTTGATCCTTGTGTGGTCTGTCCTCTCATCTCTTGAAGATCCCTGTTGTATTCCTCCACTATAAGGCGAAGCCCTTGTCGTTTGGTTCGTCTTTCGTATTTGGCAATCGTTATTCAACTGCTGTTTGCCTGTTCTTGGATCAAGGTCGACAAAGAGTTCCAAGTCGGAACAACGTTTAGTAGAAACGTTACACAAAGGCCATATAGCAACTCTTGGGGTCTGGAGGTGGTGGATGATTGCACCAAAATTGGTGAGGATCTCCACATCGCTCAAATGGTAGTGGATAGCCGCACTACCAAAGAAAGGAAGAACGATTGGCTGCGAACAGCGGCCAATGAAACCGAAGACTTCAAGGCAATGGCCATGCAGGAGTTGATGGGAAATAAGGATTTTGGGGACGCCTGAACCCGACAGCCTGGGTGAGGGCATTACGTTGCAATGCTGTATACATAACTCGTTTCCGTTCTATGCGAATTCCAGTATCCATGCGAACCAGCAGCAACAAGGCCAATATAAAAGCGCTAGTGGACTCCGGAGCCACAGACAACTTCATAAATCATCAATTCATTAAACGAATGGGGTTGGGAATGGCACCATTGCCACAACCAAGACAATTGTTCAATATAGATGACACCCAGAACAAAAAGGGAATGGTCACTCACTTTGTCGACTTACAAATATTGACAAAAGGAATTGTCAGGAAAATGCGATTCCTAGTCACGGATATAGGAAAAGAAGACATCCTTCTTGGATATCCATGGCTTAGCACCTTCGAACAAAATTTCAGCTGGAGACATGGGACTATTGATGAAAAAGTCCTGCCAGTGGTCATCAAATCCTGTCATCCAGAAGTAAACAAAAGTGTCATCACTCATCTATTATCAGAAGCAGTCAAAGAGAATATCCTCACGGAACTAGGAGCTCAATGTTCCATTAGAGGGACCGCCACAGATCTTGCTATTGCAGCAGGACCTAAAGAAAACATACAAGTACCGGCGGAATATAGTGACTATGAAAAGGTATTCAGTGAAGAGGAATCCCATCGATTCCCTCCATCCAGGGAATGGGATCACGCCATAGAGTTCAAAAAGAACATACCAGATCACATCAATTGTTCTATATACAAACTCTCCCAACTAGAAGACAAACCATTACATGACTTCATCACTGAACATCTCAACAAAGGGTATATTAGACCCTCCAAATCACAGTACGCATCACCATTCTTCTTTGTCAAAAAGAAGGACGGAAAGCTACGTCCTGTGCAGGACTACAGAAGGATCAACGAGTTCACTATCCGCAACAATTATCTGCTTCCACTCATACAAACCCTCATTAAAGATCTTAGTGGGGCACACATCTACACTAAACTAGACGTATGATGGGGATACAACAACATTCGCATCAAATCGGGAGATGAGCACAAAGCGGCATTCAAGATACCATACGGACTCTTCGAACCCACAGTTATGTTCTTTGGGTTAACAAATTCTCCAGCTACATTCCAGACGATGATGAATCACATTTATAGAGACACAATTGCAAAGTACGATGCAAAAGGAACCACAATTCGGGTTTACATGGACGATATTGGCATTGCCACATGAACAAACTTGGCGGACCACATCAAGGCGGTCAAAGACGTGTTGGCTGTAGCAGCAAAATATGATCTATACTTCAAACCAGAAAAATGCACCTTCCACTCTTCGTCTCTTGATTACCTGGGGGTAATCCTTGAAAAGGGGGTAACACGTATGGACCCCGTCAAAATCACTGGCATAGAAAAGTGGCCAACACCAACAAAAGTTAAGGACGTACGATCTTTTCTGGGATTTTGCAATTTTTACCACCTATTCATCAAGGGTTTTGCATCCATTGCTAAACTGTAATGTGCGAGCTGCATGTGAGCCTGTCGTAGGCACGTGAGGTGAACGCGGCGACTTAGCAAATCCTGGACTCAAGCACAAAGGCTGAGTAACATCTCAACACACGAAGGTGGAGTCACGTGATCCCGTGTGGATCTTGTCTCAACGTGCGAAGGCAGAGCTTGAAGTCTTTCAGGCACAAAGGCCAAAGTTGGATGTCAAAGTGATGCAGACGAGGGCCAGATGCCCAAAGCGTGGAACGGAGAAGAGAAGCCTCTGGATACAACACAAAGCGAAGATAACAAGAAACTCAAGCTGCAGAATACAGACCATTCTGCAGCCTATAAGTACCAAACTACTACACGACCGCTTTCGCGTACATAATCGTACATGCTGACACATCCTGACTAAAACCTACTACAGTCATCCTAGGAATTCGTAAGTAATGACTCATGATTGTTAATCGATGAGTCATATGACTGATGAGCGACTCGTCATCATCAGTCATCCTTGGTAATCGTACATTAGTGATCCACATCCAGAAATCCATAACCAAATCATAACATAAACCGTTGAACGATCTCACAAAGAAAACAGCCGAATGGTGTTGGACTTCAAAGGAACTACACGCATTCGATACACTGAAGCGACGGGTTACAAGTGAACCCATACTCGCACACCCAATATTACAAGACCAATTCGAACTGGAAGTAGATGCATCAGGTTTTGCAGTGGGAGCAGTGCTACTCCAGAAGAAAACTGATGGCAAAAGACACCCTATAGGATACTATTCTGCAACGCTAAATGTGGCAGAACGGAACTACGACATTTATGACCTTGAACTATTGGCCATAGTCAAAGTGTTACGCCATTGGAGACCATTACTCGCAGGATCACTGCACAAGATTAAAGTATTTTTGGATCAGATGAATTTACGGTACTGGAGAGAACCTCAGAAAATCAGTCAACGAGTTGCAAGGGAAGTACTGGAATTATCAGAATACGATCTCGAAATTCATCACATCAAAGGAACTGCGAACAGGCGAGCAGATGCATTGTCAAGACGACCTGACTACAATCACGGGGAACAAGACAATGAAAACATTACTGTGCTACCGGACAAAGTATTTGTATGAACTGCAGACACACAACGCACAGGAATGCCCATCCATCCATCGGCAATGCTCACAATAAAAGAAATGACATTGACTAGTAGTAATGACATACAACACGAAAACATCCTCAAACCATGGGTAAACCCTCACAGGTTGAAAAAGATCAATGGTATATGGTACAAAGAAGGAAGAAAAGTGATTACAAAGGGAAGTGAAGAGCGAAAATCAATTATAGCAGCTCATCATGACACCCCAGTACATGGTCATCCGGGAATAAACAAGACCGGCAAGATAGTAGAACGATATTATTGGTGGCCGACTATACAACAGGATGTATTGGCCTATGTTCGAGGCTGTGCGGAATGCCAACGGCATAAGGTCAACAACCGTCCCATCAAGGCCCCCTTACGACCAATATTCCCAAAACCGGAAGCTATGCCATTCGAGACTATTGCTCTTGATTTTATTACTAAGTTACCAATCGCACAGGGTTACGACTTGATCTTAACAGTGACGGATCATGACTGCACCAAAGCATCCGTCTTCATTCCTTGTAATGAGGAGATCGATGCAGAAGAAACAGCTGCCTTGTACATCAAACATGTGTTTATGCGATATGGACTACCGAACAAAATAATCAGTGACCAAGATCCCAGATTTGCGTCCAAGTTGAATTATGCAAACAACTAGGAATTACTCAGAATATTTCCACCGCATATCACCCCCGTACAGATGGACAATCGGAAAGGACAAATCAATGGCTCGAACAATATTTGTGCTTCTGGGTAAATGAACGACAAGACAATTGGAATCTTTATCTTCCAATAGCAGAATTCACGCACAACCATTGGCCTAATGAGGCCACAGGACAGTCTCCGTTCTTCTTGTTGATGGGACATAATCCTTGTGCTGATTGGAATTCTATGCCTAGTCCTATCCGCAAGTGGCGTTACGCCTTGACCAATTCAAACAAGCACGAGAACATGCTCAAAAACAAATCATCAAAGCCCAGAAGTCATGGGTATTACATAAAGATACGCCCAAATTCCAAATAGGGGATCGCGTATGGCTAGAAGGGTGTCATCTGAGGACTCATCAGCCAAGCACCAAGCTTGCGCCCAAGAGACATGGACCCTTCCAGATCAATCAGGTGATGTCCCCTGTCAACTATAGATTGGAATTACCTGCCAAGTGGAGCATTCATGACATGTTTCACATCGATCTTCTCACCCCCTATCGTGAAACTTCCTTTCACAGACCAAATTTCTCAAGGCCTCCCCCTGAATTAATCGATGGGGAAGAAGAATACGAAATTGAGAAGATTCTAGACCAATGGCAATTCGGCAGAACAAGGTGCAAACAATTCCTTATCAAATGGAAGGGGTACCCAGACTCGGAGTCGCAGTGGGTCAACGCCACTGACGTACATGCCCCTGACGCCCTAGCTGAGTTCAAACGGTCTTTGAATTCACAATCTTCACACATAAAAGCAGGCCTTTTGTTGGATGAAGCACATCAGTTCTTCCTTCGACGAACAATGACCACTTCCCCTTCTGCTACTACCCACAACGACATCTCCTCTTATTATGCTCCCAGCATTTCCACCACAGAGCCCACTGCTGCAGAAGTTGCCACAGCCTTCCACGTCATTGGACCAGGGGATTTCATCCCTGAGACCCCTGATGTATGCAGATACGACACTGGAGGATTGGAAGAAGACCAATCAGAGGTGGAGGAGGAAACAATTACTTGAGTCGAGAATATCCTTGTTCCACAAATGCTTGTCAAGGTTCCAAGCAGCTCCGACCTCAGTGACGTGGTCCGAGTTTGTGGAAGTTGTAAGCAGACCGCCTTGTCATGTCCAGGCCATCCTGACGACGACTCCTCCCACATCCACTACGACTGCGGACAACTCATCTACAACTGCACATGTAATAACGACCCCGTCTGCGTCCCTCCGCCGCCAACGCCTCAATATGTCAATGTCGACCCCCCTACCAACGTCATCTTGGACCCTGCGACATCCTGGGGTGTTCACATCCATGCCACCCTCCAAGCTCGGGAAGAAGGCTCGGACAAAGAAAACCAAGATCCCCACGAAGTACCGGGATCCCAAGATGAAGGGGTATCATTTACTACGAGGAGGTCAAAACAAGGAAGAAGAGCTGGTGTGGGTGCAGCAAAAGAAAGCCCTTGCTTCCCAGACTACCGAGGAGGGGGAGTACAAGCTGATCAGCAGTGCACACAGGACAAAGCCGATGCCCCCGATGGTTTTGAACTAAACATTCCCCCCAGATTCATCGCCTTTCGCATGACCGTCAATGGTCACCGTACTGTTGCCAAGTATGTCCATGTGATGCCTGGCAACAACCCCATTGTCTATGGGTGTATGAAGAAAGGAGAGGAGATTCAACAAGGTGAAGTCCATGCCGCTCCTGATTTCGACGCTGTGGATAACGACCGCCATTACACGCACGACCAATTGCGCTATTTGCGCCACGATTATGGTGATAGTCATGGGGTCGATCTGGCCATGGCACAAATCCCTGATCAGTCGTTGTGGGCGGAGGTCCTTCGATATCACGCCAATACTCAGCGATACTCCGACATCGCCGAACAAATCAAGTTGTTGGAGAGCGAACAGTACGTGGTTGGTAATGAGATTCGGAAGGGGACTTGTTGTCTCAAGGCAGCCAATGGGTTGCAGAGAATCATGGACCAGGAAGTCGTGGTAGGTCGGGGAGCGACCATTATCCCTTGGGTTTTTGAATGAGGTCGTTCAACCTGAAAAGGGGGTAATGTCACGTTGACATTGTTTGGACTGATGGATCAGCAGCATGACGTGTTTTTGGAGTTTGGGACACTTACTATACGGTTATGACTACGATAGTAAGTCTCTATTAGTCATGGACACTTACACATCACCGGTACTTGGGTTTGCCAGTGTTTCAGGTATTTGTATTACTTATCATGACTCGATACTAGTAGCACTGTACTAGGGTTTGGACTTCTAAGCTGCGCTTTAAAGCCAGCGAGTAACTGTATATAAACCGTATAGTGAAGACCAAGGCTCTCTAGCTTGGTCTTCTTGAATCATCACCAGTCTTGTCTCTTTCCAATCTCTTGATTGAAGCTTGCCCTTTGGGTACCCTAGTGTCACCTCGAAACGACCTAGTGGCTGTGCAACTAGCTAAGTTGCCAGTGATTCCAAGATTCATCCATACACTCGACCGTCATGTCGCAGATCTGTTCAAGTTGAACAAGCGTTAGGTGATAATGCTACACGTACAATGTCTTTATAAGTTGGCAAACTCTGCCTGTTTCATCGTCATACCCCTCAGGTTGTCGCATATACACCTTCTCTTTAAGAGTCCTGTTCAAATATGCTCCCTTTACATCCATCTGCTTTATATGCAGATCTTTTATCATGGCAAGAGCAAGTATCGCTCGTACTGTTTCCAGTCTTAGCACAGGAGAAAAAGTTTCTGTATAATCTTGTCCGGGTCTCTGTGTGCAACCTTTGACTACTAATCTCCCTTTATATTTCAGGAGATTGCCCTCTTTATTAAACTTCTTTGTAAATACCCATTTGTTCATTATGGGTATTATCTCTGCTGGTTTACTGACTAATATCCAGGTCCCTTTATCTCGGAGCTGGTCTAGTTCAGTTTTCACCACACGTTCCCATTCGGGCCACTCAGAAGACTCTCGAGCTTCTCTAAGACTTCGAGGTTTGTCGTTTTCAGAGTGTATTATGGTGTTAGTAGCATGGGTACTCAATTGCGCTATCAAATCATCAAATCTTGATCCTTCTTCTTCTGGGAATGGATCATTGAGACTTTGATAGTTGATGCATTTCCCACGAGTTTTTCGCGGTTCGTCTAAGTCTCTTTGTTCATCCTCTGTTGGCTGTTTTCTCTTTAAGCTTACGTTATTTTCACCTTGTAGATTTCTGCTCTCTGGTGGCTGTGTGCTCCCCCTCGACTCCCCCTCTTGCGGAACATCGGGAGCGACCACAATTTCCTCTGGAGGGGTGTCTTTCGTTTGAGGGGTTAGAAAACGAAAGTTCCTTGAGGTGAGTATCTTTCTTGTCTCTGGGTTATAATATTTAATGGCGCATGGGCCATCTTTGAACCCGACGAAAGTCCGGCAACTGGACTTAGACAACATTTTGTGTAATTCTTTTTGTCCTTGTAAGAGGACCCATACCGGAACTCCAAATTCACGAAGATGTCCTACATGAGGTTTTTCTTTAAACCATAGTTCATAGGGCATCTTCTCTTCTTCTAGAGCTCTGGTATATCCTCTGTTTCTTATGTAGGCAGCGTGACTAATCGCTTGCTCCCATAAGAATTTGGGTACTTTTTGTCCACGTATCATTGCTCGTGCAAGTTCCACAAGTGTTCGGTTCATCCTTTCCGCTATACCGTTTTGTGATGGTGAATATGGTGTGGTCATTTGAACTTCTATTCCTTGTTCACTACACCAACCTCTTAGGTTTTGATTTATGAACTCTGTTCCTCGATCTACGCGTACAGCATGTGGAGTTTTCTGGCAAGCTTTTATGTGAGTTAAATAATTTTTGACTTTTGTTGACACTTCATCCTTTTTCTTTAAGAATTCGACCATTATATATCGTGTGGTGTCGTCAACAAAAAGAAGATAATATTGACGTCCGTTTATAGACATGATGTCGTATTTTCCCCAGACATCTATATTTGTAAGTTGTCCTGGGTTTCTTTGAGTATGTGAGTCTTTCTTAAAAGGCTCTATGGTTAGTTTTGCTTCTGTACATGTAACACAATCCGGTTTTGTAGAATTTTTGTCTACGTTTAAACCATCAATGGTTATGAGGTTTTTTTCGTAAAGCGTTTTCATGCTTTTATATGATATGTGTCCTAACCGTTTATGCCAAACTTCCCAGCTTTGTTTGGCTTCTGTACATGCAAATGTATATGTGTTTTTATTTGGTATGTTTTTCTCTTTTATTTTTCTTGGTTTGACATCCATTTTATATAGATGTCTTTTTATTTTATGTCCTACAGCGACACATTTCCCGTCACTATCATAAAGGGAAATTTTATTATTTTCCCCTACATATCTTCGGCCAGTGGTTTCCCATTGACCAAGAGATATTAAACTATGTTTGTTATTCGGAACGTATAGAACGTCCTCAAGCCGTAAGTGATATCTTTGGCCTTCATATTCTGCATCTAATTCTACTGTGCCTCTTCCTTCGGCTACAGTATTTATATTTCCAACACCAGTTATATTTGTACTGGTTGTCAGTTTATATTTTGTGAGTACGTCTCTTTGATTTGTAATATGAGACGTTGTTGCGCTATCCGCCAACCAGTCATACCACAAAACTCACTCGTCAATATCATTTGGATCATGCGGATTGTACTCATCAAATCCAGAATACTGTCCTTCTTCACTCACATCAAACTTGATTACATTGTCCTCTGCACCAAATACTATTGTTACGCTCAGACCCTACGCCTAGCCAGAAACAGCGCAGGTGTCTACATGAGCACTGGAAGAATTGCCATGATTACCCAGAGGCGCATACCTGGGAGGCACGTGATCAAAAGGATATTGAAGAAGAAGAGGCCGTACGCGCACTCGTAGCGGCAGAGGACGACAGCTACCTCGCTTATGACGAGGCGTGCAGAGTCCGCCAGCTCGTGAGTAATATGATCACTCGCGGTAGAATCCCAGAGGCTGGCAGGAAGGCTATTACAGGACGAGCAAGAGTCACGTGACACGGTCATGTGATGAACCCCCGGGTCACGGGATCTGACCTAAGCAATAAGTCAGGGGGGCGCGAAGGATGGAATTGTCCCAGGCCACAGTATGTATCTGGCCTAACTAATAACTCAGGGGACGTTGGAAGAAGCCATGGAATTGGCGGAAGACAGTTGTGTCCCGAAGACGACCAACGACGACAAACAGTGATTGCGTGGTGTAAGACCCTGGGCTTGATGTTGGGACGGTATCCAGCGGGCCGGGTTTGATCCCCTTTCAGGAAAGTGTTATTGATGGATTAGTCCAAGGAGCGCCTGTGTTAGCGCCGAGGCCAGGGCTTACTGATGCATGGCTTATTTGAGTTGTGGATGACATTTCCCCACTTATGCTTACTGATTATTAGTGTTGCTTAGTCACACACTTACTCATGATTACCATTGTGATTACTGATGTGATTAGACATTCGCTTATTGATGTGTGAGTCATCCTTTGTGATCTTTACTCATACTATATGTGTCGGCTTCATATCTTGATGGACACTTACTATAAATACTGTACCAGCTATGCTATGGTTCGTTAGCTTAGTTGTCTTGACATCCACCTGTATTACTCTCAGGAAGTGCAGACAGTCTTATAGCAGAGTCATTGTTCCCTTTGACTATTCGTGTTGCCAACTTAAAGTGTTAGGCATTGCCACTTGTAACGAACTTCAAGCTAGGCGGTATTAGGGGACCTTCTTGGTTATTCGCCCTTTACAAGTCGTACAAAGCATTCCAGAGTACAGAAGCCGTTCGCTTTGCTCTGAATTGAAACAAGGAAGACCCATCGGATCCAAGTCGGATCAACGTTTAGTGGAAACGTTACAACTATGACTTCATCTTCATTTTCTTCCTCTGTGATCGCAGCGTGTGTTTCCTCTTTCTTTGGTCTTTTATCTGGTTTGTTTTTGTTAGGAATCATATTTGGTTTTCTTTTCTGATTCTTTTTATTCCAGCAATGCTTGGTAAGATGACCAAATCGTCCACATTCATCACACTTGTCTGCTCCTAGGAATATACATTCCGTCGTGTTATGGTTGCACCTGCCGCACTGCTGACAAAACATCCGCTAACCAGCAATTTGTGCACCTCTTTTAGAAGACGTTGGTGCACCTATACGTGTTGCCAAACTCTTCCGAGGAAGCATTGCTTGGTTCGTAATTTCTGTTTTGGCAACTTGAGTGCGCGCCTTGCATCTTAAGTATTCTTCTTTGATTATGCCAATGAACTCTTGTGATGACATCAGCTTTTTAGGATCTTTCTCTACTTGTCCCTTTTGCCCTCCAACATACGACTCTGTAAAAGTATCCCAACTCAGTGGAAGGGAGGAGGAAATAATGATTTTAAATAAAAGCCAGGTAGTTTGAAACTGTCGTCGCTCATGAGATTGACTTGCTCCCAATACATTTTTAGCGTCGTCAAATGATCTCCTATATTCGTTTCTTCATCAGCAATAACCCTCAACATATTGTGTATGTTCGCAATTGCGGAGTAATGGCTTTTACTCTCATGTATGGCTTCGAGATTGAGCCACATATTTTGGGTAGTTGTTGCTTTACTGATATTCACCGCTTTGGCTGACGAGACGTTATTGATGATAATAAATTGGGCTTTACTGTCATTGTATTCCCAGGCTTTGGCCTTAACAGTATCTTCTGGACATTGTATAGTCCCTTCTGCATAGCCTTCTAAGCCCAAAATGCGTAAAGCGAGTTTCATTCTCTCTTTCCAAATCGGCCAATTATTGTTGTCTAGCGGTTCGCTAAGTTTTATGATATTCAGACTCTCCCTGGCTGGATGCTCTGATGCATCTTGCACATCTCTTCCAGTCTCAGGTTGTTGTCCGTCAGAAGTCCCCACCTGGTCACTCATTCCGCAATTTTGTTTGGAGTCGTTTTGTGATAACTTTTGTTGGCCTTTATTCGTTTAGGCCAGGGCCCATAACCTCTTAGGTTTATGGGTGTTTGCCAAGTTTAATTTTGGGTGGTCGATGGTGTGAAAAGCGTAGCTCTTTTTTCATACCCCTATCTCATGTGGCTAATGTACATATTCATACAAACAAGTCGCTTATGTTATCTCTTGTTTCCCAACAACCTCAGCCCAGGAAACCCAACCAGAAGCACAAGGTTGGTCACCACCTAGAACCCCACCATCAGCAGGTGCCAGATCAGGGTGCAGTGAATCAAGTGACCAAGAAGAGGTCTCCCAGATCCTAGGAAGCGTCACCAGAAGGGTAGAAGCACTTATCACCACAGTATCCCAGCCACAGACACCACAAACAGTTCCAGGCACACTTCCAGTAACCCCAGCACAGGCATCACAGTCATTCCTACCTACACCTTCAGCTACAGCATTCCCACTTCCACCAACTTTACCCCCAGTTCATGTAGCCACACCCACTCCCAGTCAGTACCAAAGTACCCCAGCACTATCCAGTCATGCCACGTCCCCAAGTCAACCCAGTACACCCAGCACACCAAGTACCCCAGCAAGCATGTCTGGTTCAGCAAATACCAAGTTATTGGGATCCCCCCCTGAGTCATTCAATGGCATCCCTGCAAAAGTGGAAGCCTTTTGGAACAATCTAGAGAACTACTACTACCTCAATGAAACTACATATTCCAATGAAGGAAAGAGGGTTTCAGCCACTCTAACACACTTCAAAGTTGGCACTTCTGCCAGAGAATGGGCTCAAGATAAACAGAAGAGAGCCTTATCAGCTACACCTGTTGACTTCAGAACCTGGGCGCAGTTCCATGACAGTTTCAAGAAACATTTTGTCCCAGCATATTTGAAGCTGGAAGCTACCAATGCCATGTACACCTCCAAGATGGGTGGATGCCCCTTTAATGAATGGTACCAAGATTGGTCCACCTTCACCTCCTGGAGCGGAGCCAATGAAGAAACCCAGATGTTCACCTTTAGAAAGGCACTTCCCATGGCATTACACCAGAAGATAATGGGTGTATCACCACAGCCTACCACACTAGAAGACCTAGCAGAGAAAGCAAGAGAGTTTGATCGACTCTGGCGCATGTACAGCACCCCTACCACATTTAACAGAAGCTCAGGCCCACGAAACTGTGCCATAACCACAGATGAAGATCATGCCCAAGTCAATGTTACTACAGCACCATCATGTCCCCTATTGGGTGGAAAAATATCAAAGGCAGAGAAGGACAGAGGCTTCAAGGATAAGCTCTGCTTCTACTGCAGAAAACCCAGTCATAGGGCTAAAGAATGCCATGTCAAGACCAGCCAGTACAACCAAGGGACAGGGAATAGACGTCCAAATCCATGCCAAGGAAGCGACTTCAGAGCTTGTGCCACAGTAACCCAAGAGGAACCATATGCTGATGAAGAACATGCCGAAGAGCATCTGGCCCAAGTAGCGGCCATGTACCACAGCCCCCATCCCCAAGTCATGATTCCATGCCCTCACTCCTGCCCTGTCAATGAGGATTTTTGAAGCATCCCTCTGCTGCACTGTCAGTTGTGTCACGTCTTGACATCGTACAGACTAATATATCAGCAGTATTACGAGGTCTTGGAGTTCGGGACACTTACTATATGGTTATGACTACGATAGTAAGCCTTCATTAGTCATGGACACTGATGCGTCGCTGGCATTTGGGTTCGCGGGTGTTTCACCTATTATTAGTATTGATAGTGACTCGTTCCTACTATCGTTGTATTAGTGTTTGTATTCCAGCTGCGCTTTAAAGCCAGCAAGTAACTGTATATAAGCTGTAGTAGGAAGACCATAGCTCGTCAGCTTGGTCTTCTTGAATCATCACCACTTCTTGTCATCTTCCAATCATTCGATTGAAGCTTACCCTTTGGGTACCCTAGTGTCTTACAAACGACCTAGAGGCAGTGCAACTTTGCTAAGTTGCCCGTGTTATCATCATTCATCCGTATCCTCGACCACCATGACTTAACAGGGTTCAAGTTGAACCAGCGTTAGGTGATAACGCTACAAGTTGGGACTTTATGTCTGTCCAGGACTAGTTTTGAGAATAGGTATTCTCTCCTAGAGACATTAGACTCTGAGCCTGTACCTGGTGATACTAGACGAAATAGACGATCACCATCTATTACACTCAGAGTGACTCTAGTTGGAAAAACAACTGGACGAGAAATCAGTGCACGCACCTTGCTTGATAGTGGTGCAGAAGGGATAATCATAGATCAGGACTTTGCCACCAGGAACACCCTGCAAACACTAGTCAATCCACTTCCAGTAAAGAATGTGGATGGAACACTCAATAAAAGGGGATCAGTCAAGTATGCTACAATCCAGAAGATCCATGTCAAGACCATGGATGACAACTACCATGAAGAAACATCAGAACTCTATGTTACCACACTAGGGGACCATGACATTATCCTAGGAACGGATTGGCTTCATGCACACAACCCAGAAGTAGACTGGGCATTACCACAGATTGCCTACACAAGATGCCCCAAGAATTGTACCTTGTCTAGGTACCCCCTTGTAATCACATCCTGAAAGCCACAGACACGGGCTACCACTATCAATGCCTTACATCAAGTAGAAGATGAACCCCTGATAACTGAAGATGCCTTTGCCCAGGAGGCCATGGAAAGCTTCTTGTATCATCAAAGTTTTAGCAAGTACAATGATCTTGCTATCTGATCAAAGTCCACTGCCAGTATGGCTATTGCAGAAAAAAAATGCACCCAAGCAATCCCTTGATCACATCCCTGCCCAGTATCACAAGTATTCCAAGGTTTTTAGTGAAACAGCCTCACACCAGCTTCCAACACATCAAACATGGGACCATGCCATAGAACTCAAACCAGCCTCTAAGATGTGCAATTGTGGCATCTACAGACTCACACCCAAAGAATCAGAAGCACTCAAAGAATATATCACAGAACATTTGTGGAGAGGATACATCTGCCCTTCCAAGTCCCCTATGCCCAACCCCTTCTTTTTTGTAGACAAGAAGGATGGCAAGTTACGTCCAGTACAGGACTACCGCGCACTCAATGACATTACAATCAAGAATGCCGCCCCCTTACCTAGTGTTGCAATGGCTTAGCCAAGTGATTTTCGACTTTTGTCAAATAAAATAGCTAAAAATATGAAAATATTCATGGAGGTAGATCTCATTAAGGGCTACCTCGAGCCCAGCCAATGCTAAGCAATCCGAGCAGCCATTCTTGCTCAGCTTGAGGTTGGCTTATTTAAAAAATAAGCCCAACATCAAGCCAAGCAAAATAACTTGGAAATGGCTGCTCGGATCACTTAGTGTTGGCTGGGCTCGAGGTAGCCCTTAAGGAGATCTACTGTACCTCCATGAATATTTTCATATTGTTAGCTATTTTATTTGACAAAAGTCGAAAATCACTTGGCTAAGCCGCTGCAACACTACCCTTACCACTGATCCCTGAGTTAATTGACAAACTATGTGGCGCCAGGTACTTCACCAAGTTGGATATTCGTTGGGGTTACAACAATATCTGTATCAGAGAAGGGGACAAACATAAAGCTGCCTTTAAGACACCCCTAGGCCTATTTGAACCCACTGTCTGACTGTCATGACCTTTGGTCTCTGCAATGCCCCTGCCACATTCCAGACGTTTATGAACAACATCTTTGAAGACATGATATATGAGGGACATGTTGTAGTCTATCTGGACGACATCCTCATCTTTTCAGAGGATCCTGCCTTGTTGGACAGATTAACCTACAAAGTCCTCTCATGTCTCTTGATGCACAACCTGTACCTCATGCCGGAGAAATGTGTATTTGCTCAGACATCTATTGAATACCTTGGGATTGTTATCTCAAATGGACAAGTCACGATGGACCCTGCTAAGTTCGCAGGAATCACTGGTTGGCCTATGCCACAGACTGTCAAACATGTCCAAGCTTTCCTTGGTTTTTGTAACTTCTACCAATGTTTCATCAAGAATTTTTCAACCATTGCCAGGCCATTGTTTGACCTCACTAGGAAGGAGACTCTATTCCTCTGGGGCACATCACAGGAATCCACATTCCGCATCCTTATCCAAGCCTTTATCACAACCCCTGTCCTTGCTCTGCCTGACCATAGTAAACCCTTCCACCTCATCACCAATGCCAGTGACTTTGCCACAGGTGCCATTCTTGAACAACCAGATGCCTTGAACAGATGGCACCCTGTTGTGTACCATTCCAAGTCCCTACAACCAGCAGAGCAGAATTACGAGATCCATGATAAAGAGCTCCTTGCCATCATCAGAGCCTTGGACATTTTCTGACATTACCTTGAAGGGCACAACAATATCCTTGAAATCTGGTCCAACCATGGCAATTTAGTTTATTTTGCCACCAAGCAGAAACTCACATGTCATCAAGCGTGTTGGGCTTTGTTCCTGTCACGTTTCAAGTTCTCCATCATCCATAAGCCGGGTGTGCAGAATAAATCTGATGCGCTGTCCAGGCATCCAGATCTTAAAGAGGGGATAGCAACTGAAGACGAGTTGCGTGTCCTCTTGGACACCAAGTTTTTTACAATTTGTGCAGTCCACCCAACAGCAGTCACAGTATTAGGAGACACAACCCTACGTCAAAGAATCAAGTCAAGCCAAGAATATGATAAAGATATCAGCATCGCCATAGAAGCTATCTTGAAGAATGGCCCAAGATCCATTGTTAAAGGCCTAGAAGAATGGAACTTTAGAAGATGGAATCATCCTGTTCAGAGGACAAGTCTATGTCCCAAAAGATGATACACTTCAAAGAGACATTGTCAAGAGATATCACGACCATGTAGCCACAGGACATCCAGGAAGATGGAAGACCTATGAAATAGTATCAAGAGAATTCTGGTGGCCAGGGATATCCACCTTTGTCAAGAGTTATGTGGATGGATGTGCCACATGTCAGGCAACCAAAATCAAGCCAAGAACTCAAGTACCCCTGTTACCAAATCAAATACCCACAGATGTATGGGGAGTTATCACCATGGATTTCATCACAGACCTCCCTACCTCCCAAGGATATGACTCCTTGTTTGTGGTGGTAGATTGCCTCAGTAAAGCCACCATTGTCACCCCTTGCAATAAAACCATCACAGCCGAAGAAACATCCAAGTTGTACATGAAGAATGTCTGTAGACAAACCAGACTACCACGCCAAGTTATCTCTGATAGAGGACCCCAATTTGCCTCTAAAGTCATGCAAGAAGTCTGGGAACGATTGGGAGTCAAGTCCACCATGTCCACAGCCTTCCACCCTCAAACAGATGGCAAAACAGAAAGAGTCAACCAGGAATTGGAGCAGTATCTCCGCGTTTTTTGTAACTTCCAGCAAGACAATTGGGTAGAACTAATACCCTTCATGGAGTTCGCCCACAACACTTGCCAACACAGTGCCACAGGAAGATCCCCCTTTGAAGTCTGGTACAGATTGAAACCAGAATTCATTCCCCCAGTAAACTTCACTACCAAGATTCCCACGGTAGAAGAATGCCTTCGTACCTTAGACCAAGTATGGTCCGAAGTTACAGCAGCACTAAAAGTAGCTGCAGAAGTCATGAAAAGATACAGAGTACCCATTGCTTCCCATGTATTCAAACCAGGAGACCTAGTCTGGTTAGAAGGAACCAATGTTCACACCACACACCCTAAAGCCAAGTTAGCCCCCAGACACCATGGTCCATTCAAAGTACTATCTACATGGGGAGTTAATTGCAAACTCCAACTACCCAAGTCATGGAAAATCCACCCAGTCTTCCACAGTTCTCTGATATGGACCTAACTTCACCAGACCTCCTCCAGATATAGTTCAAGGAGAAGAAGAACACTACGAAGTTGAAGCAGTACTCCAGTCCAAAGTATCACCCAACAAAAAAGGGATCTTGTACCTCCTCAAGTGGAAAGGTTACCCTATGTAACATTTCCACTGAACATTGGTTCAACTTGAACCCAAAGGCTTTCCTTGTATCAACTCAGACCAAGCACACGGCTCGCAATCTAGATAACAACTCGTAAAGGGCAAATAACCACAGAGGGTCCCCTTGTATGGTGTCACTTGAAGATAACTCTTGACACAAGTGAACAATGAGAGAAAAAATGGTCACAAAGACCAATGACTCTGCTATAAGAATGCTTTGCTATCCCTGAGAGGAATACAGGTGGAAGTCAAAACAACTAAGCTAACGACTACTGGCGAAACCTGCCAAGCCTATATAGTACTCCAAGACAGTATTGAAACTGAGCTTGAACTATAGTAAAACACGACCTATGACCTAATCTGCCAATAGGAATTGTCCATCAAGCCACAGGGGCTTATCATGAAACATACAGTACATGAGGCATATGGCCCCACATGAGTCAGAGATAAAGAACACCATATGACTCACAAATGACATCAGAACACAAGATAACAAGATAACACAATGTCTTGGCGCAATACCAGTGCATCAGAACCTGTTCCATAAGAATTGACCCATCAGGGAATTGTCCAGACCTTCGGCTATAAGGAATTCCACATCTGACCTCATGCCTACCATGGTCTTCCATAACCTTCCATCCTAAAACCACAACCGAAGTCCCATGACTTATGGATTAGGTCAGATACAAGGCATGACCCGGGACTGCATGTGACATAATCACATGACCTTCATCCTTCCTGTGACAGAGTTGCCAGCACCTGATGGCTCCGCATGAACTAGCATAGAACTTACTAGTTGAGCAACTCTTAATGCTTCATCTCCTTCAAGATAATCTTCTTCGCCTGTTTCTTGAGCCCACACTAGAGCGCATACTTGCTCTTCTTCATCATACTCTGGGTCTTTGCCTACCCATTTGTGTGCTTCTGGGTAATCTTGGCAATTCTTCCAATGTTCATGCATACAACAGCATGTCTTGATGTTGTCCGAAGGCGAGATGATGTCAGATTGTGACACCCTAGTTCTGAAAACTCATGGCTCCCTGCATCACAAATGAAGCATGCAGCACGGTCCTAAAGAGGGGATACTGTCATGAACCTATACCTTGGCCCATGACAAACCCATGCAACTCAGAAGTGTGCAAGGGAAAGCACACACAAAATCAGGAATACAAAGTATTGGTCTAGTGGAACTAGCCAAGATGACACGTGTGAAAGGATTGGATAATCCTCACCTTCCTATTCAAGAAAGGACTGGTCCAGAACCAGGACTTACCAAGTGAAAGGTCAGATGACCTCACATGACTTGTTTGTTGATCAATCAACAAAGATTGTTGATTGATAAACAAAGTCCCTTGATCGGTAAACAAAGATTATTGATCAATCACCTGATGAGCAGAGCTTATCAGGGATTAATGCCATTGGATGATATACTTAGAAACCTTCCAACACATTCCATGCTATCTTTAGAATCCTTCTAGAGTATTCCATGGGCCCACCCATGGATCGGAGTTGGGCCTCCCCTAAAGTATGCACAGACCATGTATTCAGGTATATAAGCTGGAGCAATGTAACAGACTGTCCCTCAGACTGTCCACTTGTGACATCCCCACTTGTACCACTTTTGTTTACTGAGCAGCTTCCCACCATTGGGTTGTTCCTCATCCTTGTCCTGCTACTCGTGGTCCATTGTTCCCTGTCTTTGTTTTACTCCCTTGTTGGTTTGACATCAGCCCAGGCTATCCCCAAGCCTGTTGTAGAGCCTGTCCCAATTGCTCTCCCACTGCTCGTAGAAGATCCTATACACTGGCAGGTCATTCCTCCCCTCCACCTTCTGACATGGTTATTGACATTGTGCCATCACGCCATCATGCCATCACGCCATTCTGCAAGCTCTCGGGATTTGTCCACTCCCTCAATTCAAGAGTCTCTGTGGCCACTAGAAACAGTTGACACATACAAGTCGTCAATATTACAAGTGTTCCCTTCAGTTTAATCCATAGCTTTCCCTGAGGGTCTAGATATCTCACACACATCTCTCCATCTTTCTAACAGGGACACCTCTGCTAACATCACACCTACATGAAACTCCAAAAAGACCTAGGCATACCATGCCTACACAATCTCAAAGTCTGCAGTGCAGATTTCACTCCATATCTGTATGTCTGTCCCATCCATCCCTTAGCCTACCAACTCAACACTGGACAGTCTGCACCGCACAACCCACCACATGAAGATGTGATGATGACATTTGAGCCAATGCTCTCGTCACTTGCCCAGCTTGCCACGTCCATCTCCACAAGCGATTCATTCATGTCTGAGTCCCCTCAATAAAGACGAAAGAGCAACCACAACAACACCACTGCCGCATGCTGCACCACGTTATCGACGAATCCAACATCATGCACTCATGCTTGATGCTCATGACCCAGCTGGGTGTCAGAGTTGGTTGGTCAAGGAGGAGGTGAGGAAGTGGGAAAGTGATGGTAAGTGGTTGGCGTTTGTTCTTAACATGATCGGTGCATGCACACCCACCTCCATTACCACTACCATAGTCAAATGTTGCCATCTTCGTGTTATGTTTTGCCATTAGCTCATGCTTATTCAAAGGCAGCTGGATTCAGCGGTCTATCTCTACTGTAGTAGTCTATTAAGAGCTTCCTGAATATATGGGAGTTAGTGGCCTCAGTAGTATTGGCCGCTTGGTGTAGTGGCACATTTTGCTGGTAAGTGCTTATTATGAGGTCCTGCGTTCGAATCCGCACTCATGCATAATATTCAAATTAAATCAAGATTAAATATGTACATAATGACATAAGAGATGTGGTGATTGTCAATCACTGATGACTGAAATAGAACAAATGATAAGAAATGAGAACAATCATAAGATCAAATGAAATATCTAATCAGTGAACCGACTTTACAATTTTTCTCTTCTCATTATCCGTTTATGGTAAGCTTGATTAGAATGACAATTACAACCATGATTATCAGAATTTAAGCCTTAATTAAAATGATGATAATGCCAGTCTTCACTTAGATCAAATTATTTTATTATAACCTCTTATAAGCTACTTTCCCAAATTTGCAACATGGGCCCATCAATGCAAATTCTAGATCTTCAGCAATGCCTGTGCATGGGGCTATGGGCTAGTGTTGCGACGGCTTAGCCGAGTGATTTTCGACTTTTGTCAAATAAAATAGCTAAAAATATGAAAATATTCATGGAGGTAGATCTCATTAAGGGCTACCTCGAGCCCAGCCAACACTAAGCGATCTGAGCAGCCATTTCCAGATTATTTAGCGCAGCTCAGATCACTTAGTGTTGGCTGGGCTTGAGGTAGCCCTTAATGAGATCTACCTCCATGAATATTTTCATATTTTTAGCTATTTTATTTGACAAAAGTCGAAAATCACTCGGCTAAGCTGTCGCAACACTAGCATGGGCTCAGAATAAACTAGAAAATGGTCTACCGATGGCATTGTATTGGCCCATGTTAAACATGGAATGGCTTTGGCAATATACCTGAATGGACCATTGAGAACAGTTAGAGTTACTGCCAATGAGGTTGGAATAATGCAAGAGTATATAAGAAAGCTGCCAAACATAGGCTTACAATAGCCCTGCCTTACCTACCACACATCCTGGTATAGGCTCATGGAATGGATATGGGATCATTACTGATAGCACCACAATGGCCCATGTGTAGCTGGGTGAGCTGCCAAACGAAGGCCTCACATAGGCTGATGATATACAGCTGGGAATGTTGATGACATAACAACATGGGCCCATCAATGTAAATGTTAGATCTTCAGCAATGCCTATGTATGAGCCCAGAATACTGACTGCATATCGCTTATTATATCAATGACATCAAATGTAGCTATGGAATGAGATCATCATGCACTCCACCGTACATAGTACTCAATGTGTTACTGGACTGATGAAGATGCACAATTTCCTGCCGAAGCATTTCCAAGATATTCTCCTGTGAATCATATTTAGATTGCAGATCATCGATTATCCTCTGATGTATATCACATCTGCCCTTCAAAGTTTGGACCTCCTTTTTGAGCTCTTTAACTGTTTCACCTTTCTCTTTTCCTTGAGCTATTCAATGATATTATGGCCCGAACATGATTTAAAAGGCTGTGAACGCACTTGACAATTCCCTCCTATTCCTATCTGTGCTGGTTTCAGCTGTACAATTCTCCAAGGTTGAAGGCTCTTCACGCCCTATTTCAGAGGGGTTCTTTTCTGAGGGTGGCAAGGAATTCTTTGGGAAACCAGTTCTCTTAGCATGTTTCCCCCAAGCTTAAGGTGGTGACCTATCTACCCTCTGTGTGATGAGTGTCTTACTGTTTATATGCAACAGCAAGACCAAGGATCACAAGGATCAACGGCCTGCGCGATGGGTTCCTCAACCAGCTGGGTAGCAATGACTCAAATAGCTTGTTGAATCGGCTCAGATGGTGTGACCTGAGTCCGTGGAAACCTCTGTCAGACATTTCGCTGCAGTCATGCATGTGCCGGCTCACTTATACAGACAGGTGCTGTAATATAATACTGACTCGGCTTTGGCACTTGCCCTGGCCATGATGAAGTCTTCCAAGGAGATACTCTTGGTGGCCTCTGTATCTGTAGGGCAGAGTTCAGTGGTCTTGTAGAGTGATGGGATAGGATACTAGCTAGGGATGCAAACGACATAATGGAGGGGGAAGTAACGGGCCATCTAATACTGGGTGGAACTGGACGTTGTCATTGTAGTGATTGGATCTTCTTATTCTCTTGCTGTTTTTTCATCTGTTCTACTGTTCAACCATACCTCAGTCTTGTTGTATTCAAGACATGATGTTGTGGGCATGATTTTGCAGGTAGGACAAGAGAGATTTAGAATAAGGGAGGCGACGGTGTAAACTTGAACATCAGATTAATTAGCTGCAGTAAGTTATTAGATAAGATATGTGATAGTTCTAATCGAGTTGGCACTCCGATCTTGATCCTAATCTTTGGTTATCTTTGGACTAATTTAGTTACAAACTCGGGTACTAATTAGGAGCTGATCAGGAATAGTCAGGAATAATTACAAGTCAGTTAACAGTGCTCAAGGGTCGGTTGTAATTTGATAATATTACTGGTTATAACGGGGACTGATTACAAGGCCGTTCCCAAATTTGCAACACATGCTGCTATGTCATCAACATTCCCTTCCACATACCATCGGCCCATGTGAGGTCTTCATTTGGCAGCTCACGCACCTAAGCATGGGCCATTGCTGTGCTAATGGCAGTGTGTTATGTCACAGCATGGACATTCAGCTGACTTGGCTTAAGGATCCTGAGGACGCTGAAGGGGTAGAGGTTGGGTGTGATATCAGAGTACTAAGCACAAAGTGCACTTAGAGAGTTACTGTGATAGAGTTGTACTAAGCACGCCTCAAGGGACTTATAGCAAAGATACAATGAGAGGGGATAAGGGTGCAAGGGATAGTTGAGAGGTTCCTTGATGAGAGGGCGATAAGTGAACACAAGGTGAACTTATCAGACTGATGATGAGCAGGGGTGTTTGATAGACAACGACTATGCTGTAAGATACAGGAGAAGCCAAGTCTGAAGCTACATGGTACTAAAGAGCCAGACTTTATAGTATCTGAGAACAATGGTGTCACATCAACAATTAGCGTAACAAGAACAATAAGGTAACGGGAACAATAGGTCACAAAGGGGCTGCACACTGAGTCACAACAGTGTGCGCAGCAAGTCTAAGAATAGAGAAAAATAGAATGAGTCATGCGCCTCAATGCACAGCAGAACAATAAGTAAATGGGCAGGGTCTAGACTGGCCTCCCATATGAGTCACATATAGTACCAGATCATGTGACCAAGTGTCACATGATCAACTGTTAAGTAATTGAAAGTGATTGTCAATGAAACAGTCATGTGATCAAAAAAGAAAAGAAATCAGCTGGTGTCATAACACAGTGGTTCCATATCCATTTCAGTGGGCTGATCCCAGCATATGCGGTATGTAATGCTGGGCAATTCGAAGCCTACAATCGGCAGCATTCTCATCTACTCTTGGTTATTGTGACCTCATTGGCAGTAACTCCAACTGATCCCATGGGCAAGGGGGGTCAGAAATTTAGCGCCCTGACCCGATGCTGGGGGGGGGGTCGACCCAGAAGGGCTTAGAAAATTTTATTTTTTGGCGCTTAAAGTTGGCCCGCTAAGCAGGAAGGGGGGGAGTTGCCTGAAAGGCTCACTACGGAAAAAAAAGGTCTATTGTGGGACTACTGTACAGGATTTATGGTACAATATGAGTTGTGATGTAACGTTTTGACCCAACACTACCTTCAGTACTGTCTTGACCACAGCACTGGGACACCATGTGACTTAACGAGAGCCGACACTACTCCGAATGACACCTGGAATAGCAAGATGACAACATGGACAGTCTCAAGATTAAGGAGAATAAGTCCTTAATGTTGAGAACAGTCATAGATAGGGTCCACAAAGGGACAACAAGACAAGCAAGAACAAAGGAGTGAATGGCTTGACAATTAACAGGGAACCACCATGCTATTTGTGAGGTGGATATGAGAATATCAAGCTAAGGACTCTACCGTCCAGAGCCCTACTCTATATACTGCTCAGGAGCTGGGTTTCAACCTAAGCTCCCAGCCAAACCCTAATACTACAAAGATAAGCATACGGCTTATCCTCCAATAAGATCTGTCCATCAGTGATACTCCACAGGGCTCCACAACATGAGGCGAACAGCCATCAGGGCTATCAGAGATAGGAGTCTACATGACTCACCCTACAAGAGATAAGACTAATATAGTAAGTCCATCAGAAATATCCATCAGAACTCCAAGATAAGGGCCTGGAATGACCTCGGCTTCTGATAAGCCAGCATGGGCTTTCACCCGACCCAGTCACATGACTGGAACTTCCCACAGTCACGTGCATTCTCACCAAGTCTTCAGATATTCTTTGCATGCCTTCACAGGCAGCGCGCACCCTTGCACGTGCGCCGAATGTCACATGACCGCATGGCACAGTACGTGACATGTGAGTATGCTACTGAAGTACTGAAGACTATGCTACTGTAATAAAATCCAATACTGTCCACAACGATGCACTGTCGCCATCGCTGTCACCCTCGCCGCTGCCCCATCCTGGCCCCGTTGTCCGCGTTGTCATTGCAGCCGTGGTCACGCCGTCCTCTTCTGTTGTCGTTGCCGTCTTTATTGTCATCACAGTTGCCATTGTCGTGGTCGAGGTTGTGGTTGGGAATGGCTGGGATAGGGGTAGTGGATGGCCGGGGTATTGGTGGTATGCATCTGGGAGTCACGCGCCTTAGCGTAATTAAGGGCAAAAAAATGCACAAGTGGGGAATCAAACACTAAGCTCAACAACAAATTTAGGCAATGTTAAGGCTTACAGCATTTACCCAATACACCACATGCACTACCTTGGTTTATCTCATCCGCGCTATATGAGTAACCTCTTTGACTTGCCACACACCGTGCCCCCCACCATTCACACCATCTTCACACCCTCAACAACTCCACCACAACACACCCTCGCAGTGCGATGCCACCCCGCCACATACTCAAAGATTTAGATAAGTGTTATTTAATTTCTTTTTTCGATCTTCTCTGAATCCCCCGAACCATAGCAGGATGACAGATGGCAGGCTTTGGCAGCCACACTCCTGCTGGCCCTCCACTACACAGAACGAACCTCCACAAGGCGAGTACGGCACTGGGCAAGCAAATCAAATGCAAGAACAATGACTGCAAGCACAACGGCCACAAATGTAATGTTTCCACTGAACGTTGATCCAACTTGGATCCAATGGGTTTTCCTTGTTTCAACACTGAGCAAAGCACATGGCTTCTGAACTCAGGAACGACTTGATCGACTTGTAAAGGGGCGAATAACCAATAGGTCCCCCTAAGACTGCCTAGCTTGAGGTTCGTTACAAGGTGGCAACGCCTAACACTGAAGTTGGCAACAAGATAGTCACAAAGAACAATGACTCTGCTATAAGACTGTCTGAACTTCCTGAGAGTAGTACAGGTGGATATCAAGACAACTAAGCTAGTGAGCCATAGCGCAACTTGTATAGTATTTATAGTAAGTGTCCATCAAGGTATGAAGCCGACACATATAGTATGAGTAAGGATCACAAAGGATTACTCACACATCAATAAGCGAATGTCCAATCACATCAGTAATCACAATGGTAAGCATGAGTAAGTGTGCGAGTAAGCGACACTAATAATCAGTAAGCATAAGTGGGGAAATGTCATCCACAACACAAATCAACCATGCGTCAGTAAGCAATGGCCTCGGCACTAACACAGGCGCTCCTTCGACTAATCCATCTTGAACACATACCTGAAAGGGGATCAAACCTGGCCCATTGGAATAATGTCCAACATCAAGCCACGGCCCACTGGAACCATCCAACATCAAGCCGCTGGTCTTACACCACACAATCACTACTTGTCGTCGTTGGTCGTCTTCGGGACACAACTGTCTTCCGCCAATTCCAATGGCTACCTTCGCGTTCTTGTCCCCTGAGTTATGGGTTAGGTCAGATACGTACTGCGACCCGGGACCGTTCTTCCATCCTACGTGCCCCCTGGCTTATTGCTTAGGTCAGATCCCGTGACCTGGGGCTTCGTCACATGACCATGTCACGTGACCCTCATTTGTCCTGTAATAACCTTCCTGCCAGCATCTGGGACTCTACCACGAGTGATCATTTTACTCACGAGCTGGCGGACCTTGTACACCTCATCATAGGCTAGGTAGCTGTCGTCTTCTGCCGCTACTAGTGCGCGTACGGCCTCTTCTTCTTCGATGTCCTTTTGATCATGTGCCTCCCAGGTATGCGCCTCTGGGTAATCATGGCAGTTCTTCCAGTGTTCATGGAGACACTTGCGCTGTTTGCGGCCAAGAGCAGGGTCTGAGCGTAACAACGAAGCAAAGCGACTGCGACCACAACGACCGCGACCACAACGACTGCAACCGCGACCACACAGCCACTTCAACCGCCACGCATTGGGGTTTGAAGGCCTCGTATTTCGATGTATATACATACAGTAGTAGCATACATTAATAATAACTGTATATACATGAATCCTGTCAATGAAAAGAGAATCCTTGGACTTGCCTTAACTTAGAACTGGTACACATTCGGGTTTTTCCGATAATTTCCTTTTTTGGTAGGTACAGGGGGGGGGGTGTGCCCAAAATCCTTAACGAACTTTTCTGACCCTGTATGGTGAATAACATATTTGACCCCCCTTGCCCATGGGTCCATTCATGTATATAGCTAAAGTCATTCCAAGTTTAATATTGGCCATTACAATGCCATCAGTGGAACATTTTCAGATTTATTCTGGGCCCATGCGTAGGCATTGGTGAAGATCTAGAATTGATATTGATGGGCCCATGTTGCTATGTCGTCAACATTCCCTGCCATACATCATTGGCCCATGTGAGGCTTTTGTTCAGCAGCTCACACACCTAAGCATGGGCCATTGCAGTGCTAACAGCAGTGAATCCATATTTACTTTGGTGGGCCTATCCCAGCATATGCAGTGCATAATGCTGGGAAATTTGAAGCCTACAATTGGCAGCATTCTCATATATTCTTGGTTATTGCAACCTCATCGGCATCAAGTTCAACTTATCTCATGGCTCCATTTGTGTATATTGCCAAAGCCATGCTAACCTCAAGATGGGCCAATACAAGGCCATCATTAGAATATGTTTGGGGCCCATACATAGGCATTGCCGAACATATAGCATTTATATTTGTAGTGTTATCACCTAATGCTTGTTCAACTTGAACAGGTCTGCGTCGTGACGTTCGAGTATACGGATGAATGTTGATAATCACTGGCAACTTAGCTAAGTTGCACCGCCACTAGGTCACTTGGTATAGACACTAGGGTACCCAAAGGGCAAGCTTCAATCAATAGATTGGAAGAAGGCAAGAGTAGATTGGTGATGATTCAAGAAGACCAAGCTGACGAGCTATGGTCTTCCTACTACAGCTTATATACAGATACTCGCTGGCTTTAAAGCGCAGCTGGAAATCCAAACCCTAGTACAGTACTACTAGTATCAAGTCATCGTAAGTAAATACCAATACATGAAACACCAGTGAACCCAAGTACCAGCGACGCGTCAGTGTCCATGACTAATGAGGCTTACTACCGTAGTCATAACCGAATAGTAAGTGTCCTGAACTCCGAGACCTCGTAATGCTGATGATAAGTAGTCCGAATGATGTCAAACCATGACATTACCCCTTTTTCAGGTGGAACGTCCTCGTTCGAAGACCCACAGAATGATGGTCGCACCTCAACTGACAGTCACCTCCTGATCCATGATACGCTGCAGTCCATTCGCCTCTTCTAGACGACACGTACTCTTCCTAACCTCGTTGCCAATGACATACTGTTCATTTTCTAGAGTGGTGATCCGCTCGGCGAGTTCGGTGTACCAGCTGGTGACAGCATGGTAACGGAGGACCTCCGCCCACAACGACCGGTCTGGGATCTGCGCCATGGCCAAGTCGACCCCGTGGCGATCACCATAGTCCTGTTGTAAGTACCGCAATTGATCATGCGTGTACTGGCGGTTGTTATCCATGGCATCGAAATCAGGAGCGGCATGGACTTCACCTTGTTGAACTTCTCCCCCTTTCTCCATACATCCGTATATAATGGGGTTGTTGCCAGGCATCATGTGGATGTACTTGGCAACCGTAATGTGACCATTGATGGTCATTCGGAAGGTGATGTATCTGGGGGGGACATTCAGCTCAAATCCATCAGGGGCGTCAGCCTTGTCCTGAGTGCGCTGTCGTTCTGCTGGGGCTCCACCTCCACGGTAATCTGGGAAGCAAGGGCTTTCTTTTGGTGCTCCCACACCAGCTCTTCTTCCTCGCCTCGACCTCCACGGCACAAGTGGTACCCCTTCATCTTGGGAGCCCGATACTTCACGGGGATCTTTGTTTTCTTTGTCAGAGTCTTCTTCCCAGGCTCAGAGGGTGGCGCAGATGTGAACACCCCAGGACGTCGTGGGGTCCATGATGATGTTGGTAGGGGGGTCGACATTGATATATCGAGGTGTTGGCGGCGGAGGGACGCGGACGGGGTCATTGTTACATGTGCAATTGTAGATGAGTTGTCCGCAGTCGTAGTGGATGTGGGAGTCGTTGGTGTCAGGGTGACCTGGACATGACAGGGCGGTTTGCTTACAGTCTCCACAAACTCTGACCACGTCACTGAGGTCGGAGACGCTTGGAACCTTGACAAGCGTTTGTGGAACAAGGATACTCTCGACACGAGTAGGAGCTTCCTCCTCCACGCTCGATTGGTCTTCCTCCAGTCCTCCAGCGTCGTGTCCGCATACATCAGGGGTTTTGGGGATGAAATCCCTGGGTTCAATACATCGGAAGACTGTGGCAACATCGGCCACGGTGGGCTCTGTGATGGTGATAGCGGGAGCGAGGTAAGAGGAGTTGTCATCGTATGTGGAGGCAGATGTGGGGGAAGTGGTCATTGTTCGTTGGAGGAAGAACTGATGCGCTTCATTCAACGAAGAGCCTGCTTTTATGCGTGAGGGTGATGAATTCAAAGACCGTTTGAACTCAGCTAGAGCGTCAGGGGCATGTACGTCAGTGGCGTTGACCCACTGCGACTCCAAGTCTGGGTACCCCTTCCATTTGATAAGGAATTGTTTGCACCTTGTCCTGCCGAATTGCCGTTGGTCTAGAATTTTCTCGATTTCATATTCTTCTTCCCCATCGATTAATTCAGGGGGAGGTCTTGGGAAATTTGGTCCGTGAAAGGAAGTCTCACGATAGGGGGTGAGAAGATCGATGTGAAACATGTCATGGATGCTCCATTTGGCAGGCAGTTCCAATCAATAATTGACTGGGGACATCACCTGAATGATCTGGAAAGGTCCATGTCTCTTGGGCACAAGCTTGGCGCTCGGCTGATGGGTCCTCAGGTGACACCCCTCTAGCCATACGCGATCCCCTTTTTGGAATTTGGGCATATCTTTATGTGATACCCATGACTTCTGGGCTTTGATGATTTGTCTTTGAGCGTGTTCCCGTGCCTGTTTGAATTGGTCGAGGCGTAACGCTACTTGCAGAAGGGGACTAGGCATGGAATTCCAATCAGCACGAGGATTATTGTTACGTTCCCACTGAACGTTGATCCGACTTGGATCCGATGGGTCTTCCTTGCTTAAACTCTGAGCAAAGCGCACGGCTTCTGAACTCAGGAACGACTTGTACGGGGGAAAGAACGGTTCCCAAGGGAAATAACGGTTCCCTGCTGCCTAGTTTGAGGTACGTTGTAAACTGGCGACGCCTAACACTTAAGTTGGCAACAAGAATAGTCACACTGGCCTATGACTCTGCTTTAAGACTGTCTGTGATTTCCTGAGAGTAGTACAGGTGGGTTTCAAGACAACTAAGCTAGCGAACCATAGCATAGCTTGTACAGTATTTATAGTAATTGTCCGTCAAGCCACAAAGGCGACACACATAGTATGAGTAGTAAATGATAAGCATGATGACTCACATCAATCAGCACATGAATAAGGCATCAATAAGCCATAAGTAAGCGTCCCCACCAATGAGTGACCAAGCACCTCCAACCAGTGAGTAAGCAACCCTGGGGCATCAATAAGCCCACCTCATCGCATCAGTAAGCGAGGTAATAATAAGCATAAGTGGGAAATGTCATCCACAACACAAATCTGCCATGCGTCAGTAAGCAATGGCCTCAGCGCTAACACAGGCGCTCCCTGGACTAATCCATCAATAACACTTTCCCAAAAGGGGATCAAACCCGGCCCGCTGGAGCGCGTCCCAACATCAAGCCGCTGGTCTTACACCACACAATCGCTGTTTGTCGTCGTTGGTCGTCTTCCGGACACAACTGTATACCGCCAAGTTCCACTGGCTACCTTCGCGTCAGAGTCCCCTGAGTTATGGGTTAGGTCGGATACGTACTGCGACCCGGGACTATTCTTCCACCCTGCGCCGCCCCATGGGTTATTGCTTAGGTCAGATCCATGACCTGGGGTTAAATCACATGACCGTGTCACGTGATCTTCGCTCGTCCTGTAATTGCCGTCCTGCCAGCCTCTGGGACTCTACTGCGAGTGATCATATTACTCACAAGCTGGCGGACCTTGCACGCCTCGTCATAAGCGAGGTAACTATCGTCTTCTGCTGCTAGTAGTTCACGTGCGGCCTTCTCCTTTTCTTCGATGTCTTCTTCTGCACATGACTCCCAGGTATGCGCCTCTGGGTAATCATGGCAATTCTTCCAGTGCTCATGTAAACACCTGCGCTGTCTTCGGCCTAGCGTTGGGTCTGAGCGTAACAATTATGCCCCATCAACAAGAAGAATGGAGCCTGCCCTGTGGCCTCATGGGGCCAGTTGTTATGCGTGAATTCTGCTATTGGAAGATAAAGATTCCAATTGTCTTGTCATTCATTTACCCAAAAGCGGAGATATTGTTCGAGCCATTGATTGGTCCGCTCTGATTGTCCATCCATACGAGGGCGATATGCGGTGGAAATGTTTTGGTTAATCTCCAGTTGTTTGCATAGTTCTCTTGTGAACTTGGATGCAAATCTAGGATCTCTATCACTGATGATCTTGTTCGGTAATCCATACCGCATGAACACATGTTTGATGTACAAGGCAGCCGTTTCTTCTGCATCGATTTCCTCATTACAAGGAATGAATACTGACGCCTTGGTACAGTCGTGATCTGTGACTGTAAGAATTGAATCATAGCCCTGTGCGATTGGTAGTTTAGTGATGAAATCGAGAGCGATAGTTTCGAACGGCATAGCTTCCGGTTTGGGGAATATGGGTTGTAATGGGGCCTGGATAGGGCGATTGTTGACCTTATGTCGTTGGCACTCTGCGCAGCCCCTTACGTATGCCAGTACATCTTGTCATATTGTTGGCCACCAATAGTATCGTTCTACTATTTTGCCAGTTTTGTTGATCCCTGGATGACCATGCACTGGGGTATCGTGGTGAGCGGCGATTATTGACTTCCGCTCTTCACTTCCCTTGGTAATTACTCTCCTGCCTTCTTTGTACCATACCCCATTGATCCTTTTTAGTTTGTGCAGATCTACCCACGAGTTAATGATACTTTCGTCCTGGGCATCTTTATGGCTGGTCGACCCCATTTCTTCTATTGCGATTGTTGTAAACAAATGGGCGGGCATTCCTGTACAGTGTGTGTTGGTGGTTCATACGAATATTTTGTCTGGTAACACCGTAATATTTTCGTTATCCTGTTCCCCGTGATCATAGTCAGGTCATCTTGATAACGCATCTGCTCGTCCGTTTGCAGTCCCTTTTATGTGATGAATTTCGAGGTCGTATTCCGACAATTCCACCACTTCCCTTGCGACTCGTCTACTGATCTTCTGGGGTTCTCTCCAGTATTGCAAGTTCATATGGTCCGAAAATACTTTAATCTTGTGGTGTGACCCTGCTAGTAAGGGCCTCCAATGGTGTAAAGCCTTGACTATTGCCAGTAGTTCAAGATCATAGATGTCGTAATTCCGTTCTGCTGTGTTTAGTGTTGCAGAGTAATAGCCTATGGGGTGTCTTTTGCCATCAGTTTTCTTTTGGAGCAACACCGCTCCCACCGCGAATCCTGATGCATCTACTTCCAGTTCGAATTGGTCTTGCAATACCGGGTGCGCAAGTACAGGTTCATTTGTAACCCGTCTTTTCAATACCTCGAATGTGTGTTGTTCTGTTGGGTCCCAATGCCATTCCATTGTTTTCTTTGTGAGGTCGTTCAATGGTTTGGCAATTGATGTGAATCCTTTGATGAATAGGCGGTAAAAATTGCAAAAACCCAGAAAAGATCGTACGTCCTTAACTTTAGTTGGTGTTGGCCAATTTTTGATGCCAGCAATCTTAACAGGGTCCATACGTGTTACCCCTTTTTCAAGGATTACCCCCAGGTAATCGAGGGATGTTGAGTGGAAAGTGCATTTTTCCGGCTTGAAAAATAAGTCGTACTTCGTGGCTACTGTTAGCACGTCCCTGACTGCATTGATGTGGTCATTAATATTTGTCCAAGTAGCAATACCGATGTCATCCATGTAAACCCGAATAGTGGTTCCTTTTGCATCGTGCTTCACAATTGTGTCCCTATATATGTGGTTCATCATGGTCTGGAATGTAGCAGGTGAATTTGTTAATCCGAAGAACATCACCATAGGTTCGAAGAGTCCGTATGGCGTTTTAAACGCTGCTTTGTGTTCATCACCCTCTTTGATGCGGATATTATTATATCCCCATCGTACGTCGAGTTTTGTGTAGATGTGTGCACCGCTAAGGTCTTTGATGAGGGTTTGAATCAGTGGTAAAGGATAGTTGTTGCGGATTGTGAACTTGTTGATTTGTCGGTAATCCTGTACTGGACGTAGCTTTCCGTCCTTCTTTTTTACGAAAAAGAACGGGGAAGCATACTGCGATTTAGAGGGTCTGATATACCCCTTGTTGAGCTGTTCTGTGATGAAATCACGTAATGGTTTGTCCTCCAACTGGGAAAGTTCGTATATAGAACAATTGATATGGTCTGGAGTGTTGGTTTTGAATTCAATGGCATGATCCCATTCCCGAGAAGGGGGAAATTGGTGAGATTCTTCTTCGCTGAAAACCTTCTTGAAATCGCTATACTCTTCTGGTATTTGGACTTCTTCTTTGGGTCCTGCAGCAATAGTGAGATCAGTGGCGGCACCTTTGATAGAACTGTGCGCTCCTAATTTCGTGACAATATTGTTTTTCGCCGCATCCAAAAGTAGGTGAGCTACTACGCTGGTGTTGATCTTGGGATGGCATGATTTGATTACGATTGGTAGTACGTTTTCGTCAATGATCCCATGTTTCCAGCTGAACTTTGGTTCGAAGGTGCTGAGCCATGGATATCCAAGGAGGATATCCTCCTTCCCGATGTCCGCGATTAGAAATTGCATCTTTCTGACAATTCCTTTTGTCAATATTTGTAGATCAACGAAGTGAGTGACTGATCCCTTTTTGTTATGGGTGTCATCTATGTTGAACAATTGCTTTGGTTGTGGTAATGGGGCCACTCCCAACCCCATTCGTTTTACGAATTGATGATTTATGAAGTTGTCCGTAGCTCCTGAGTCCACTAATGTTTTTATATCGGCCTTGTTGCTGCTGGTTTGGATCGATACTGGAATTCACATAGAACGGAAACGAGTTATGTATACAGCATTGCAACATAATGCCCTCACCCAGGCCGTTGGGTTCAGGTGTCCCCAAAATCCTTATTTCCCATCAACTCCTGCATGGCCATGGCCTTAAATTCTTCGGTTTCATTGGCCACTGTTCGCAACCAATCGTTCTTCCTTTCCTCGGTAGTGCGGCTGTCCGCTACCATTTGAGCGATGTGGAGATCTTCACCGACTTCGGTGCGATCATCCACCACTTCTAGGCCCCGAGAAGTTGCTATACAGCCTTTGTGGTTGGCATGGTTGACGCGGCTGGGAACAATTGCGACTGAGATGTCCTTTTTTCTGACAATTATAACAGGTAACTTCCCTGAGGTCTGGGGGTTGCCTCCTCTGCAGGAACCCTTCACGAGGTTTAAATGGGGGTCGAGGATTGTTGAGATAAGGCCTTGGTTGAGCCAAGACATCTTCGGCATGTGCCAGTCGTCCTCTGGCTCTGGCTCAGTCTGCTGACGTATCCATTGCATCTGGGTGACATCTGAACTGTCTCCAGTTCGTTTGTACTTGTGGGGAAGGTCAAGGTTGTATTTTGTACTGATCGATTTTATTCTTCATGTGAAGGTACTGGCCTTGTCGTCTGATAGCTGCTCTCTTCCAGTCTTCGTAGTCTGTAGGACCATTGTGAAGATAGATAGTTTCATGTAGTTTAGCCGGTAGTCCATTTGCGAATAGATCAAGGACCATTGGTTGATCTATGTTATAGCCAGCATATCTGACTAGTTGTTCGAACTTAGCCACGTATGCATCAATGTCTCCTCTTTCCATTTTGATACCCCTACACAACTCTGTTTGCACTTTTTCTTCTTTTAAGGTGTCCGCATATTGTCTCATAAATGATGTATGAGTGTTGTACCACAACCAATTGTCGAAAGGATCTTGTCCATTGATGTCCACTTGGACTCGTAGCCAAGCCACCATCAATCCTACCCATTCGGTCACCGCCGTTCCCTGAATATAGGTGAGAAACAACATAGCTTTCTGGTATGGGTTGCACATAATGGAATGGGTGGAATTGATTCCTTCGTATAAGCTCCATTGCATCAGGAATTCTTCCGCTTTTTCGCGATCCCCTGCGAATACTGCAGGCAGATTGCCACAAAATTTATCATGTGGCGCCGGTATGGGTGCTTGAGCTGCTTGTATCGGTCCTGGTGGGTTTCCGCCAGGTGGTCCTGCTCCTCCACCACCGGCACCACCTCCTCCACCGGCACGTCCTCCACCGCCTCCTCCTGGTTGGTCCGGCGGTCCTTGTTGATTCTGAGGATCCACGAGTGCTCGAAACACAGTGATGGTTGGTGCAACTGGTGAGTTAGTGAGGGAATAGGTTGGTTGTGCAGATAAACTTCCCGTGGCAGCCTGAGTTTGAACGTGAGAGGTGAGCATCGTCATTGCTCCTAGTCGTAATGCTTCTGTTGCGATTGCTAAGGTGTTTCCCTGTAAAGATGGGGATGGTGACTTCACATCACAGGATAGTTCACTCTTGGTAGTTGGTGATGGAGGCGGCGTAGCAGATGATGGCCTCATGTTTGCGGTATCCAATTCTTGCACTTCTTCTTGCGTAAGTTCGTTGATGTAAATGTCACAGCCTAGATCTTCCAAGGCTGGTCGGAATCCTTCCCACTCTCCTTCTTCATCTTTGTGCTGAAACCAGCGAACTTCAATCCAAATGTATCGATCGTAAATGAACTCAACTGCGACCGATCGATTGTCTTCTCGACTTCTAGCATGATATCCTTCAGTGCCTGTAGTTTTACTATATCTGTACTCTGTGTTCTTGCGAAATTGTTGTGGTACGTTGTCAGCGCCCCTTAGTTTGAACCAGAGGTCGTCACAGTTTTGACAACGGTCTTGAGTAGTTTCTGATGACACCACGATGAAGCTTGGTCTTAATGTAGCATTATCACCTAACACTTGTTCGACTTGAACAGGTCTGCGTCGTGACGTTCGAGTATACGGATGAATGTTGATAATCACTGGCAACTTAGCTAAGTTGCACCGCCACTAGGTCACTTGGTATAGACACTAGGGTACCCAAAGGGCAAGCTGACGAGCTATGGTCTTCCTACTACAGCTTATATACAGATACTCGCTGGCTTTAAAGCACAGCTGGAAATCCAAACCCTAGTACAGTACTACTAGTATCAAGTCATCGTAAGTAAATACCAATACATGAAACACCAGTGAACCCAAGTACCGGCAACGCATCAGTGTCCATGACTAATGAGGCTTACTACCGTAGTCATAACCGAATAGTAAGCATCCCGAACTCCAAGACCTCGTAATGCTGATGATAAGTAGTCCGAACAATGTCAAACTGTGACAATATTGATGGCCCCATGTTGCTATGTCATTGACATTCCCTGTTGCACATTGTCAGCCCATGTGAGGCTTTTGTTCAGCAGCTGACCCGCCTATATATGGGCCATTGTGGTGTTATCGGCAGTGACCCAATCCATTATCATGGGCCATACCTTCAGATGGTCACATAAATTGTAGCATCATAATATGGTCTAGGGCAACATTTGGCCACTTGCTCCTTGGCCAACACAAGAGTTTCATCCGCCAGCTCTTTTGCACAGTTTGGGCCATCACAATTTCATTGCCATCATTCCCAAAGGTATTTGATGGGCCCATACTATCATACCTTCATGACACTGTCTGAATGTCCTGGGGAATCCTGATACTTTCATTTGGCAGCTATATTTACTTATTTGGCCAATGCAAGAATGTTGGTTGGGTCTATGCTGGTATGTCTTAGGCCCCTACAATCATTTCATTTGGCAGCCTTGTCATTTGGTACTGGGAAACACGAGCGTCTCGGCAGAGACCATATATATGCCCTATGGGCCTATGAAAACATTTCGTCGGGAGTGTGAACAGACAATGCAGGGCCCACACAAGTCCTTCGTCAAGAAATAATATTGATGGCAGATGGACCCACTCGACAGTGTGTACTCAAAGAATCCATGGGCCCATATGTATGTATTCACACTGTGTTACTACAATGGGCCCACATGGGCTTTCAGCACGCACTCGGCAAATTGTCACGCCGGCTCTACCGAGTGCTTCGACAAGGTATGCGACATGGGCTCGACTTCTGGTATTAACAAATTACAATGTTCTTGGATTTCTACATGTAAATAGCTGAGGACCAGATGCATACATGCTACGGAGTCTCCGGCTGAGCACCATGATCTGCCAGCAATTTCGTCATTTCAACGTGTCCTTCTGACGAGGCCAACTGGAATGGGGTCATTCCCTCCCCATCTTTCTCATCTACCTTTGCGCCGTGACTGAGTAGAAGGCGTGCGACCTCGAGCCATCCCTGGGACGATGCTTGATGTAACGGAGTTGACGAGTGGCTGTGGTTACGAGTATTTGGGTCCGCGCCATGCTCAAGGAGTTGCCGCACGTTGCCGATGATCTCGCCCTCTGAAGACGGGTACGTCCAAATATGGTGCCATACAGAGGTGTTTCTCCGTCTTCATCTAGCGAATTGACGTCTGCGTCGTGGCCCAGAAGCATCTGAACGGCCTCGATTTGCTCATTGAAGGATGCAAGGAACAGTGGTGTCCGGTAGTTAGCCTGCCGGGCATTTACATCTGCACCGTGACTAAGTAGCCATCGGATTGCATCGACGAGTCCATCCATTGATGCAGCGTGTAGAGGAGTCCTCTCATTATAGCCCTGAACATCCACAACCGCACCGTGCTGGTGAAGTAAATCTGCAACATGGAAGTGTTTTCCGTATAACGCAGCTGGGAGCGGCCCGTTGAAACCACTAACTTCATTTACTTGTTCGGGATGCTTCGCGATAAGACGTTCCACCAGGTCATACAATCCACAACACGCAGCATAGTAGAGGGGGGAACCACGATGGCGAGGCATAGGTGAGAAGTCGACCCAGTCTTCGTCTAAGTCGTGCACCCGGAGCCAGGCAGCGAAATGCGGCTTTGAAGTGTCAAATAGATCATCCATCCCATCCCGTACCCATGATGACACTTCCTCGAATCGTGCATGTTCCACCCAGTGTTCAGCAGCGTAGTTGACCAGAGGAAACCCTTCGCCACCACTATTGTCAGTATGTTCGTCCAGCCGGAGCAGGGTTCCCAGGCACGCCTGCGCCATGATCGTATGTGCCGCATTGAGATTAATATAAAACCGCGAGACATCTCCATGAGACCGTGCGAGTCGAGGTGACGTGAGGTATTCCTTCACCGAAAAGTGCGAGAATTGCACTACCCGGGAATCGCCGTTGCGGACAATCGTCACCAAACTGGAACATGTCGAAAGTACTGCTTCCTCTTGATCGTCCCACCGCCAGTTCTCCTTCAATGCAGGGATACCTCCGGATCTCGCCGCCTCAAAATCGAATGCCAGTAGTTCGGCAAGCTCCTCGACACGAAGCGGTCGCACAGCTACAGTGAGGCACTGTAACAGACGATACGCGTCATCTTTTTGACCCTTGCTGATGCCCCTCAACATCTGCTCGTAGGTTTCGTCTAGGGTGTCGGGCAATTCATTAAGGAATCGGCGGAGGTTCGGTGGGAAGCAATGTAGTAGCGTGTCCAACTGGCAGAATACCCATCGGAACCTGTAAAACATTGTAAGAAACCCGGGCCGCTGTCAGCATAGGATAGCTTGAGACACTCACATCCCGTCGGCCCTTTCTGTCAGCGTCTCGATCACAAGTTTTTTATCGTCGTCTCTCCATCTCCTCATCGCCATGCTCGAGGCCGAGTTCACGACATTTTGAACGTAGTCTGCGATATCCGTCTTTTGCCCACTTTGATCATGTAGGGAAACGGAACGGAACGCCAGAGGCTGAAGAACAGCTCGAATGTCGACCTCCGGGCGACTGGTCGCACAGATATGAAGTTCTTTGAGGCCAAGGTCAACGAGTTCCTTCACGAGTTGGAGCACCTCGCTACGAGGAGACGGAATGGTGGACGAGTCGGGACATTCGTCAAGCGCATCCAGGATAATGAAAATCTGGCCATGTCCTAGTAGTCTCAGCATTTCCTTAAGGCACTCTTTCAGAGTGTCGTCGCTGGGTTGTCGAGTGCCATTTTGAAGTCGCATATAAACGCGGTGGAGAATATCACAGCAAGGGCTAGAGGAAGAAGAAAGCTGGGATACGAGAGACAGGAGGAGATCGTGACAGCATTGTTTGTTGAGATCCCTGAAATCGAAGTAAAAATAGACCATGACGGCTGACCCAGCTTCGCATACAGCCATAATGTCTTCAATTACGGAGGAGCTGGCGAAAAATAAGTTCCGATAATAAGTGAGTAAGGAACAACAAACCAGATAATGCTTTTCCCAGAGCCCGCTGTACAAGATCAAAGTCAGAAGCCGCGAGCTTGAAAAAAGCTGGTAGGAACGCACGTTTTCCGTGTATCCACAAGAGTGAGCCTTTAGATTTCCACTCCATGAAAATACTGCCTTGAAAGAACCACACCGCCGTTCCCTTGTGTTGAGCCTTTCGTGCGATGTTGTGATTGGTGGATGGATCTGAGGGAGAGAGCCAGGTTCGTAGGAGCTGTATCAGCTGGTTCCCTGTGAGTGAATTTGAGCACGAGAAACGAGAAATGTCTAGGTTAGGAGATCACGAACACTGAATCTCGTCTACTTTGTTTGCCGTCTGTTGGATGACTAACTTTGTTTCTTTCGCCTCCATTTTTGCCTCCTCGCCGTCTGAAAGCATAGATGTTAGAAGGAATCGATGGTTAACTCGACGCGCCTCACGCACCGTCAATGACTATTTGAACTTTTTCGTCCACGCTTTGCACTTTGTGGCCTACGCTGGTCACTTTACCGTCGACTACTTCCACCTTGTCGTGGATGCTGTGACTGAGCTTCAGAACCTCTGCAAGTGCCATCCGAGCCTCCTCTTGTGTCAAGTTATCAAGCCTCTTGACCGCATCCTCCAGATCCGTCCTTCCTGCCAACCTTTTCAGGAACTTTTCTACGCGAAGTTCAGTGGAGATTCATAGACACTCAATCGGAAACTCACTTGCTGATCCACGCCTTAGCTCTTTCGTTGCAATCCCAAAGATCGTAAGCACTTCAACCATTATTTTGGTGATTATGTCCGTCATCGTCGCAGTCGGTGTCACCTCTGTATAGGTTTCAAGTCGTTTTAAGAAGAATCCGATGCGATCAAAGAGCTCAGCGAGAACATCTTTACTCGCCGCAACATCCTTGGCCGCCTATAAGAACTTTGACAGAACGATCTACTCAAGAGATTGATAAGATACTTGCTAAAAGGAAGACACCGATGCTCGCGAAGATCGCATTTGCAGGCGAAAATACCTGAAACATATATATCAGCAGAAGCCTCAGGCCTCAATGCTTACATTAGCTCTATTGTCGAGACTTACCAGACTGACGCCTCCAGAGATAGCGGCAGAAAACGCGCACAGGACGTTTACAGTCGGCTTCAACCACTTGGTCAATCTCTCATCACCACTGTGAGCTTGGTCGAATTCCCGGACTTGCTCTTGAAGCAAAGCAAGAATGGTGCTGGTTGAGTCGCATGATTTCAACTGGGAGGAAAGTGGGTGTGCGGTGAGGTCTTTCTTCGTCTGCTTTTCATACGACTTCAAGGCTGCATCGAAAATAGCTTGGAAGCGTGAGGAAGTTGTAGATGTAGAAGCCATCTGAGACATTGGAGAAGTAACGACTGAGGAGGAATCGAGGACGATCTCCCTACAGGTAAGACGGGAACGAGGAAAGTACACTAAGACTGGGCAGATGGCGGACACGGCCCTTAACACAGCCTCAAAGAAGTCATACCATGTCGTCGGCGACTGCCGATGTGCAGCCTGTGAGGGCAATAGACGCGCAGATAAACGCGCAAACCGACCAAGTTGCCCATGTCTCTCTGCTCAAAGGCTCTGTATCCAATCTACGTACTCCTCGGAATATCCCGGTAGACTTAGCGTAGGATTTATTTGGGTAGGGGTCCTGAGGACTGCTGAGCAGGGAAGCACGTTCTACCCTTGGGATAATGCTGTTTGTTTGTCAAAAACTCCTTCTAAGTTCTAACTTACCGTAAACGCCGAGCTTCATCATCACTCCAGAAAATTAATTTGATACCCCCAACATCTTCAAGCCGGGCCTGCAAACCACTAGGTACGAAATGAGCAGCGTGATGCCTACGGATGGCCAAGCGAAGGTCAAGTTTATTCGACCTACAACCCTTCGTTCCCATTCTGACTCGACGTCGCACGCTACGCCGTCCATATATATCGAAAGGGTTACCGCATTTAGCACTCTGGATTCATAGACATCGACACGCAAACTACCGCCAAGCGCGATGCCTCGCTGGCCCGTGATGTTGAAGAGATTTATTTCAAACAAGCGGACACTATTTCTGAGCCGTGCTGATCGAGTTTTAACACGTTCAACAAATTCTACCTGAGTTTGCTTGTATGACGTCTTGACGGCTTGGCTGCGCGAGAGGGCCATGCTTCCAGCTTCGAGATGTTGGAGGGTGTCCGATGGGGCTTGACGGAGCATATGACTGGTCACCGAGTGAAGAACTCTGCATACAGACACTACTGCCGTTTCCATGTCTTGGCCTCTTCATGCAACCTTGTGATTTTCTGAAGTCGAAGGATCCGGGGACGAAGTAGTCATGGCCCTGACCCTGACCATATGGGAATGTTAGAGCATTCACCAAGAGGTCGGGAGATAAATGATTTATGTCGTCCACGCTATTTGTTGTTGTTCGATGATTAATATGTTTCTGTCGCTGTAACTCTTGCTTCCTTGACGACTGCGAGTTTCACTTTTAAGAACGGTATCAACAGCAAGTTGGCTCGACACACATTACTTACGATTGATGACCTCTTGGCTCTTCTCACCAATGCGTCGCAATACGCCGTTTCCTCCAGTTTATCTTGACGCCTGTTACTCTACCGCAGACGCTAGACTTGGTCCTCAGGGACTCTGCAAATATCAACCGGGCCTTATCTTGTGTCAGTTTATCTAGCCTCTTCAGTACGTCGGACGCGCTAAAGAGGCTAGACAAACTGAGACCAGATCCTCGATATCGGTCCTTTCCTGCCAGATCTCGTCTGGAACGTCCCAGGGTACGATTTCGTTGAGATCGATATGGCCGAGGAGAAACATACTCACTTGATCTTGTATTATCCCTCGGTAGCGTCACCGTGATAGGATTCTCAATCAATGTGAAAGCCAATATCCTACGTTCAAAGAGGTCTGTGAACGCATCTTGACTAGCCGTTGCATCATTAACGACCTAGCTGGGGACATTTCCCGCCGAGCGAATATTCGAAATACTGAAAACGGCGGGAAAGCAACGACGGATTTATAAATGAACTAAATACTCACAGACCTGTCGTAGTGGCTGGGTGAGCGTCCTCAAGGGGCATGGGAGAGTAACGACCAGAGTTCACAAAAATCAACTTGGACAAAACATGTTCGCACGGCCTTTGCCGTTGTTCTTTCCCACATTACGACAACCCGACGAAGACAGGACTGAGTGGTCTAAAGTCGAGGACAAGGAGGCCCACGGCTGGCACATTGACAGGCTACACCTAGATGCGCCCGCAATCCTTGCGGGTATCGGTGAAACTCGGTCTCAGACGCCCAGTGTTTTTCCGTCCTTGCAGTCCCCGGGAATCTGAATATCGCATATGATCGTCAGGTAGTACAGTAGGACGCATCCAGCGTGAATTAAGCAGTGGCTAGTGACTAGTGACTAAGACAAATTATTACAACGTAACGCATGAAGACTAGACGCATTGCATGTTACAGCTCCGGCTCTGGCCGCTTTGCACCTGGCATGATCTGACAGCAATTTCGTGATTTCGAGGTGTCCTTTTTCCAAAGCGACTTGGAATGCGGTCCTGCCCTCCTCATCCTTCTCATCTACGTTCGCTCCGTGACTGAGGAGCAGGCGAGCGACCTCGAGCCATCCCTGGGACGAAGCGCCGTGTAACGGAGTTGATTGGTTGGGGTCACGAGCATTCGTGTCTGCGCCGTGGTCCAGCAGTCGCCGCACGATGTCAGCCGTCATTTCCTCTGAGTAAACGGTACCGTAGAATAAGATCTCGTATAGAGGGGTATTTCCTTTATCATTCCGCGAGTTGACGTCTGCGTTGTGATCCAGTAGCACCTGAACGGCCTCGGACTGCCTGTTGACGACTGCCAAGTGCAGGGGTGTCCAGCGGTCGTCCTGCCGGGCATTCACATCCGCGCCATGATTAAGTAGCCATCGGATTTCATCCACGAGTGAAGTCATTGATGCAGCGTGTAGAGGAGTCCTCTCCCTAACACCTTGAACATCCACAACCGCACCATGTTGGTAGAGTAAATCTGCGACGTGAAAGTGTTTCCCGTATAACGCTGCCAAGAGCGGCGCCGTCCTGAAACCGCCGGCTTCATTTACTTGTTCGGGATGCTTCGAAATTAGACATTCCGCCAGGACATACAATCCACATAATGCAGCATAGTAGAGCGGGGAACCGCGGCCATGTTCTCCCGCAGACGGAAAACTCTGTGGCCAGCCATCGTCTAAGTCGTGCACTTTGAGCCACGCTGCGAAATGCGGTTTTGAGGTGTCAAATAGATCATCCATTCCATCCCGTACCCTTGATGACACTTTCTCGAATCGCGCATGTTCCACCCAGTGTTCAGCAGCGTAGTCGACCAGTGGAACCATATTTCCAACGTGTTCATCAAGCCTAAGCAGTGTTCCCAGGGAAGCCTGCGCCATGGTCGTATGCGCCTGCTGGAAATCAATATAAAACCGGGAGATATCTCCATGAGACTGCGCGAGTCGAGGCGATGTGAGGTATTCTTTCACCGAAAAGTGCGAGAATTGCACCACCCGGGAATCACCGTCGCGGACAATGGTGACCAAACTGGAACACGTCGAAAGTACAGCTTCCTCTTGGTCATCCCACCGCCAGTCCTCCTTCAATTTCGGGAGCCCTCCAGACCTCGACGCATGGAAATCGAACGCCAGTAGTTCTGCTAGCTCTTCGACGCGAAGTGGCCGCACAGCTACAGCGAGACACTGCAACAGACGATAGGCGTCATCTTTTTGTGCCTTATTGATGCTCCTCAACATCCGCTCGTAGGTTTCATCAAGGGTGTCGGGTAATTCGTTGAGAAATTGTCGGAGGTTCGGTGGGAAGCAATGTAGCAGCGTTTCCAGCTGGCAGAATACCCATCTGAACCTGTACAATAATGTGAGAAACTTCTGTTAACAGAGGATAGCTAGATGCTCTCACATTCCATCGGCTCTTTCTGTCAGCGTCTTGATCACAAGACTTTTATCATCGTCTCTCCACCTTCTCATCGCTGTACTCGAGGATGAGTTGACGACGTTTCGAACGTAGTCCGCAATGTCCGTTTTTTGTCCACCTTCGTCATGTAAGGAAACGGAACGGAACGCCAGCGGCTCGAGGACAGCTCGGATGTCGACCTCCGGGCGGCTGGTTGCGCAGATATGAAGTTCTTTCAGTTCAAGGTCAATGAGTTCCTTCACGAGTTGGAGGACCTCGCTACGAGGAGATGGGATCCCGGATGAGTCGGGACATTCGTCAAGCGCATCCAGGACGATGAAAACTGGACCTTGTCCCGGCAGTCTCAGCATCTTTTTCAGGCATTCCTTCAAGGTGTCATCGTTCGGCTGTCGAGTCCCTTTTTCATGTGTCTCGGAAACACGGTGGAGGATGTCGCAGTAAGGACTAGAACGGGTAGAAAGTTGGGTTACGAGAGAAAGTAGCAGGTCGTGACAGCTTTGCTTGTTGAGATCCCTGAAATCGAAGTAAAAGTAGGCCATGGTGGCTGATCCAGCTTCGCATACAGCCATAATGTCTTTAATTACGGAGGAACTGGCGAAACAATAAGTTCCGACGGGAAGCAGGAGAGGGACTACAAACCAAATAATGCTTTTCCCAGAACCCGCTACAAAAAATCAAAGACTGTCAGAAGGGGCAAACCCCAAAAAAGCCGACAAAACGTACGTTTGCCGTGAATCCACAAGAGTGAGCCAGAAGACTTCCACTCTATGAAGATACTGCCTTGAAAGAACCACACTGCCGTTCCTTTGTGATGAGCCTTTCGTGCGATGTTGTGATTGGTGGATGGGTTCGGGGGAGAGAGCCACGTTCGTAGGAGCTGTTTTAACTGGGTCCCTGTCGGAGGGTTTGAGCGCCCGCAGTGAGCGACGGCGAAGCCATGAGATCACGAACATTTAATTTCGTCTACGATGTTAGCAGTCCGTTGGATAATGACTTTTGCTTCCTTCGCCGTCACCCGTCCCTCCTTTCCGTCTTAAAGTATATGTATCAGAAAGTATCGGTGGCCGATTGAACACGATCGCGCACCCTCAATGACTATTTGGACCCTTTCGTTCACGCATTGCACTTTGTCGCGGGTACTGTGAGTGATCTTCAAAACCTCTGCAAGTGCCATCCGAGCCTCCTCTTGCGTCAAATTATCAAGCCTCTTCACCGCATCCTCCAGATCCGTCCTTCCTGCCAACTTTTTCAGGAACTTTTCTACGCGAATTTCAGCGGAAATTCATAGACACTCAATCGGAAACTCACTTGCTGATCCACGCCTTAGCTCTTTAGTTGCAATCCCAAAGATCGTAAGCACTTCTACCATAATCTTGGTGATTATGTCCGTCATCGCCGCGGTCGGGGTCACCTCTGTATAGGTTTCGAGGCGATTAAAGAAGAATCCGATGCGTTCAAAGAGCTCTGCGAGAACATCTCTACTCGCCGCAACGTCCTTGGCCACCTATAAGACCTTCGATGTGAGAACGATCCACCCAAAGAAATGGATAGGATACTCGCTAAAAGGAAGATACCGATGCCTGCAAAGATAGCGTTTGCAGGCGAAAAGACCTACAAAAATATATATCAGAGGAAATTTATATTGGCTCTATAGTCCACATACCAGACTGACGCCCCCAGAGATAGCGGCAGAAAATGCGCACAGGACGTTTACAGTCGGGATCAACCACTTGGTCAATCGCTCATCGCCGCCGTGAGCTTGGTCGAATTCCCGAATTTAGTCTTGAAGCAAGGCAAGAATGGCACTAGTTGAGTCGCACGATTTCAACTGAGAGGCAAGTGGGTGTGCGGTGAGGTCTCTCTTGGTCTGCTTTTCATACGATTTCAAGGCTGCCTCGAAAATTGTTTGGAAGCGTGAGGAGGCTGTGGAGGTGGAAGGTGTCTGGGACATGGAAGAGGTGGCGACAGTGGAGGGATTGAAGATGTCCTGAGTACGGGAAAGAGGAAACGACAGTGGGCACAGTACTGTACACCGCCTCTTGCTGCTCGACCAGTCATCGGCGGTCGCCGATGTCCATGAGCGATAGACGCGCAGGGCTAATAAACGCGCAAGTGGATCACTTCCTTTCCTTATCATATCCAATCTACGTAGTCTAAGCAGTCGCGTGCCTCCCCAGGACAATTATCAGTGCGATATTTATTCGGGTAGGGGCTGTTGGACGCCGTCAGGCCCGATGGCAGCAGCCAAGCAGATCACCTCCCCAACACAACCGCAATTCGCCGTCGGCAGGAAAGTCCAGTGATCCACGTTGCCTCAGGCAGTGACCGCACTACGAAGAGTTCAGTTATACGATCCGGGATGAACTTCGCTCCTTTTTTCAAATCTATTTTCGTTCGCCTAGAGTAGATGGCCATGAGTACTTAGCACCGTGATACCCTATGTGTGTGCTCTTCATCAAATCCGAAATGCGATTGCTTACCACGGCACATCCCTCATCCACACCAAAGAGCAATATAGCCAGATTATGTGCTTCATATCGCAACCCCCCACGCGGAGGTGGCAACATATTCATATTTCAATATTGAGCCACACCTTCGCCAGATGACATTGGACAATAAATGAGTGAGCAGCATCTTACAGGATAACGAACAGAACTCACAATTAGTTGGTTCTTGGTAACAGCAGCTTTCGCCGTCGCCAATCTCTAGGTTTAGGTATCATCTTTCTCTGACCTCGCCCGGAAGACTAGCGCATTCAAAATCGTTGACCAACCTATGCGTATAGGCGAACGTGAGGGCTAATTTGCACTTTCCCGGTGGAGGAACGCGTCGCCGATGGCTAGGAATCGGTGCGTTTTCGATGGAGGCTTGACTATGCTCGTCACCAGTTGCCGAGTAGGGTCCTCTCATAAAGACATTACCTTGGAAGAACCACACTCTTCGTGCAACACTGTGATTTATCGAAAAATCCGGGGGAGCCACATGGAAGATAGATAAGTATGTTGGACATTCATTACGACAAACGGCGAGGTTAGGAGATCCGAACACTTCGTGTTCTCTTCGATATTTGCTATTTGTACTGGTGATTCCTTTACTTCCATTGACGTCCGAAAGTATCAACGTTGAGGGCGGTATCAGTAGGAAGCTGAACATTACTCACGATCAACCACCGCTTGCCTCTTCTCACCAATGTGCCCCAATATGTCGTTTACGCCCTCCAGTTCACAGTTGACTCCTTTTACTCCACCGTAGACACAATACTTGCACCGCAGGAATTCTGCAAACATCATCCGAGTTTGTTCTCATCTCAGTTTGTCTAGCATCTTCAGAGCGTCCGACGCGTTGAAGAGGTTAGACAAACTGAGACCAAATCCTCGATATCAGTCCTTCCCTGCAAAACTTCTCCAGGGCGTTCTTAGAGTGCGGTTCATTGAGATTGAGATATGGTCAAGGAGATACTTACTCACTTGTCTATCTTTTATCCCTCAGTATCGTCACCTCGATATAATTCTCGATCCAGCTGGAAATCAATCTCCGAGGTCTGCAAACGCATCTTGACTAGCTGGACTAATCGCAGGATCCTTGGCTGCTTAAAATACCTCCAATGTTAGGACGACATGTCAAAAGGAACACTCACGATCAACAAGATAGTGCAGATGCTGAAAAGATCACTTTTCGGAGACGAAAATTCCTTGAAAAAATATTAACTAGAGAGGAGTAGATTGAGAAGCGAGAGTTACCCATGCATGAGATCATCTGCACATTCTATGTGCTGACTAGCGTTGGGAGGGAGCTATTAGCAGTGAGTCCAAGCAAAATTGCGATACCGTAAGTAATCGTTGGTGTTCAAGTTCTCAAGCGCCCAATATTATCCAGCTCAAAAGGCGAGGTCATGTGATGTGTCATCAGAAGTACGCGCAGAATGCGCATCATCGACTTTGCATACCAGTACCTTTCCTTGTGGTCCCGCTACCGAAGCGATACAGTTCGTAGCATCAGCTCATAAACCAGCCTTGTTATCGCCCGCCATGGCGCAGAGTTCACCCTCGTCAGGGACCTTGGGAGCTACCTCACCTCACACTGGTCCAACCGCCCCACCGATATCCTCTCTACTGCCGTTACTCACCTCTACCTTGACTACCGGGTTCTCAGCGATTGCCTATCTCTCTGGGGTTTTCCGCACGATCTCCCACTCTCTTCTCTCGCCATTCCTAGCGATCATCCCCATCACCTTATACCTCCTTTCCCCAATCATTATCACTGCACAAATTATGTTCGACACCTTCGTCGGCATGCCATATCGCGCCGCCGTGCATGTCATGCAAGCACTGTATCCAATCTACGCCTTCATTGGAATCGCATGCCTCGCCGGGATAGTTGTTGGTATAGGGGCGCGTCAAGTGGTCAAATTCGTGGGGTGGGGACTGCTTGGGGCGGAGGTCCCATCGACGCAGCGTAGTGGTTCTCCCGCGCGAATGCGACCGCAGAGGAAGTCGTCGGCTTCCCGGGGGAAGAGGAAGGTCACTTTGAAGACAGAGGACTGACTTCGTACGTGACCCAAGTTTCCGCCTCATACATGAAGAATTCACCGCTCATCAGTTACAGGAAGGGGCTTTATTCTTGAACGTTCTACATCAGCCAGATGTAATTTAGAATATCATTGTTATCAACCATTCTGGCCCTACTTTATACGGTTCCTGTACCATTCAGTAACTTGCCAAACAATTGAGCAGACGAAATTATTGTCATTCGAGTGTGTATTAGGGTTAGGGTTAGAACAGTGTACCGACAAAAATTAAGGCCCGCCCAGCCCGAGGGCCGGAGCGGGACAGGAAAATATTGAGACGGTGCATGAGCCGAAGCCCATACAAACCACAGGTTCCCCCTGGGGACAAGGTCGCCGTGCTATGGGAGGCCCCCGCAGCCCACAGACCCTGGTACATGAAGGGATCTATGCCATCAAGGTAAGTATGAAGAGTCACCTACCTCAAACGTTAGCTTATATATCGCGAGACGCAGCGCACGGACCATTTATGCGTTACGTGTTCATCACCTCTGCTCACGGGTGCTTTGACAGGCCTTTGGTGCACGCTTGCCTGTGTCAAAGCATACTAAACACTTTGATAGCATGAACAGACAACTAGCCAACACTAACACGATTACAGTGACTCTCATTCGAAACTTGGGCTTGTCTTTGGTAAATTTCTCCACTGTCGTATGCCAGTGCCCGTTTGCCTCTAAACTTCTGGTCGTCTTTTACTCCCAATCTGGGCCACAACTCTGATGAACACAGCGGCACACGAGTCTGGAATGTCGTCTTGGCGCCTTCTAATCTTATGCTCCACACTCATTGGACCCACTTTCTGTTGAAGCCGCTTGTCTTCTGGACAAAAAGAAACAGAGTCTTACTCGCAACGCGTGCGGAGCTTTTCACAATGAAAAGATTCACCGCATCCAGGTACCGCCTGCTCGTTCCGACGAATTGTCCTGAGTATCGAACATCTGTTCTTGCGCCAGGGGCGGTCGCAAAGGAAAATACACTTGGGGGTCAAACGTAGTTCGGGTCATCATGAAGAACGGATTGCTATGTATCTACTGTCCTTTGTTGTTACAAGTGATGACGATAATGATACCGAGATAGCCAACTCGATGGTCGTATGTATACGTGATTCTGAACGTGTCTCAGCTTCTTCATAGTGCATGTGGACCCAAAGGACATCACTCCGTACTTTTCGTCGCGACAGTCCGGACATGTCCAATAGTTGGTACATAGGCAAGAGCATGGTGAACGAGACCCTGTGAAGAATGAAGGGACCTCCGCTGAGAGCGGGGCGTGGGGAGGGACAAGCCCGAGCCTGCGGCCCTACGTCTGATGCCGTTATAAGTGCTTAAGAAGTCTACCGATGGCGAAGTCGCCTCGTGTTCAGGTTCCTCCCTCTGGGTGTGTGCCACGCCGCACCATATGTCATCATCCTGCCGTATATTAAGTCAAACACTCAAGGTTCTCACGATCTTAACTAGAATTGCCAATCTCTGGTGCACGCGATGCTACACTAATGGGAGTGTTGAAGCAAGGCCCACGGAGTTTTCCGGGCAAAGCACTGCTCGAGACACCGCGTCGAGAAGGGATGCGTTCTGCATTTTTGAAGAAAGTAGGCTCTAGGGAGATATATGCGTGTAATATAGGTGTTCTGTTTGTCCTAAACTCGAGTCCCCGCGTTTCCCCTGAGGCCACGGTCAATATGGGTACGATACTGTCAACTCAGCAAGAACGCACCTATTGACCATAGCGAAAGTGTGCACCCTCTCCTTCTCGGTCAATGCCGAGCTAGTTCCTTGTAGGGTAGCAATGATCTCCCTCGCGAGCCGTTCTTCGATAGTCTGTCCTGGTCGATTCTCACTCGCTTTGATGATCCATTTGACGGCATACCGCGTGCGCTGTTTCTCACTGAGCGCGATGGGACGAGAAATGATCTTCCCGCCGTGGGTGTGTGACATGCTGCGTACGGCAGGGGCGGCAAGAAGGACGGCTTGGCGCACGATATCGAGTGGCGGTGCACGGGTGAGGGAATGTACCCACAAGAGCATACGCGAGACAATGCGAGACGCACGTTTGCGCTTGCCGTGGCGCATTATTGTGTTTGCCATGAATTGAAGAAGGGGGTCCTCGGCTGGAGGGATGTCAAGCATAGGCGGAGGCACATTTGGATTGGCGAATGGGAAGGAAACGGATGTAGCGGCCGGGAGCGGTGGGACCTGATGGGAGGAGACGGTTGCTGTATTCGACAAGGAGCTGGTTGGGATGGGGATGGCAGAGAGGGAGCGACGTGCTGTGCAGCGGATAGTAGACAACATAAGGTGTGATGTGTTCGAAGAGAACAAGCGGCCCAACGGACCGGGCCACGGGTGCGCATGTTTTGTGTCCGAAAGCGGCGGAAAGAACAAAGAGGATTGTTTTCGCCACTCAGACTATTGTCGACGTTGTAAACTATTCCTCAATTTAATACCAAGGTGCGTTCGTATCAATCTAACTCGCTATGTCTTCTCCACCTCCGAGTCATCTCATACGTCGCACAGTCCAGCGGTACACTGCGTCCCTCAAGAAGGTCACTCTCCTCTCCCTTCCAAACGACACCCTCGTCGACCTCATCTTCATTCATCTATGCGTTCGGGACATCCTTCGACTAAGATCGGTATGCAGGATATTCTACGAACTGACGCACCAGCCGATGGTCTGGAAACGCATATTGCGCAAGTTCCACCTTCCATTGCCACCCCTTCCTCCAACTACCCGCTACTCCTTCCCTGCCCTCAGCAGCCTCGAGGCAGAACGCCTTGTGACCCGTGCCCTCTCCGCTGAGGCCAACTGGCGGAGCACCGTACCGAAGGCGTACAAGTCTTGGAGGTTTTGCGTCTACGCCGAAGTACTGTCCATGAAGATAGTCCCTGGGGGGAAATATATAGTCGTCTCGGTCCGCGAAGGTACGAGTCGGTATTCGCTAATGCTCCTCATGATGGAACATCGGGTCAAGACGGCATATCCCGTTGCGAAAATTGCCACCGCCTCCAAAGCATACAAAATCGAGGCCAAATATATGCGGCACCAAACAGAGATGGGCATCATGATTTCCTATGTGCGACGCGAGCCCAAGCATTCTTCAGACCGCATGGCGGGGTACGTCCTTGTTGTCTTGCGTTGACGCGACTGACTGGACGTTTGGGCTTCAGCATAGACGTTTCTGACTATAGCGAGGACCACCTCATTGACTATCCTGTCCCAGTACGCTACGAGCTCAACGTCATTCACTGCCCACTTTCTGCCATCCATGTCGCCGAGGACCCACGTTTCCCCCCCGGATCGAGCGGATACACCGCGCGCATCGACGCTCAGCCGTCGCCCTTCACCAACGTCACCACAATCCGCTCCAACACCGCCTTCGAACTCACCGATCTCGACGCCATCGACGGCGCGCCATACATCGTGGCCGTAAAAGGACGCGTGATAGTCTTCAAGAACTTGGTTTCGCGCAACGTCCGTCAAATCCGAGTGGGCGCTTTGTTTGGATATGAACAGGAAGCGTCGGAAATTCTCCCCAACGTGAGGATTTTCAGCTTAGCTTCTTTCCCTAACTCTAGACGCCTGTACGCTCTCGCAGGGGTTATTTACCTACGACATCCGGGCTATCCGCATTCTTGCCTTCCAGCGGGAACTGCTCGTGGTGCGCACGGATCGCAAGGACGCCTCGATGCCATTGTCGCTTGAACTCTACAAAATTCCGAGCGACAGAACGCCCTCCCAGCCCGACAGTGCGCCGACCGCCTGGCCACGCTCCGTCCACACCATCGCAACGGGCTCACGCCTGATCCACGTCACGATCTCCGCCGTGCCCTCGTCGACAGACGGGGAAGACGCGACTGCAGCACTGACGGCGCACTCGGAGCCACCAGCCATTTCGGTGTTCGTCGTCATGAGGGACCCATGGCACACGGTGCAGTTCCGACTATGGCCCGAGCGCATCCCCAAAGCCGAAGTCGGGCTGTTCCGCCCCGACAGCGAGTGGCAGGCTGAGATACAGGCTGCACTGGCAGCTGCTGCCGGCGGCGGTGCCATGGACGAGGAGGGTGAAGTTGAACAGGCTATAGCCGAGGACGAGGACGACATGGTGGTCGACGGAGCGACCCCTCCTCCAGGTACACCCGCAGCAGCAGCAGCAGCAGCCGAAGGGACGCCCCAGCCCCCGTCTCCGTCTCCGACCCCTCCGCCAGAGACACCGGACCCTGTGGCCCTGGAAGACACGACATTCCGCTTCCAGCTCTACGGGCCGTTCTTCAAGATCATCTCGTACAAGTACAGCGCGAACGCTGCGCTGGGAAACCTGCGCATCCTCGCGGGCACGACGCGCCCTCTATTAGTGGGTACGCAAGCGGGCGATCGCCGCGCGGCGCCGGCGCTGCATGACCTATGGGCGTACGCTGATCTGGTGCCGCCGCCGCCACCGCATCCGCGGTGGTCGGAGGACGGGGAACGTCGTGAGGCGGGCGAGGCGGAGCGTGGGTGGGTCGACGCGGCGCTGCGGAGGCGCGAGAGCCCCGCGGCAGTCGCGCAGCTTGCGTTGCCGCCGCGTGCGGTGCGCGAGCGGTTCTCGCGTGGTGTCAGCGCGATCGAGTGGGATGACTGGAGCATGAGTATGTGTGGGGTGTGCGCGGAGGAGCCCAGGATGATATATTTGTACCAGTTTGCGCCGACGCCGACCGAGAGTGAGTCGTTTTTTTATTCTCGTTCGCATGGGGACTTATCGTTTGTGTGCTATGATACTGTAGAGCAAGATGGACACCGCTTTCCTATTCCGGTGTATGATGTGGATGAAAGGTTCCGCTGTGTTCCTGAAGACGACCCGTTTGAAATGACTGGTCTCGAATCGACCAAGCAAGTCATAAACTAATGAGAGGGGTCATTGGAGGGAGCCCCAAAACAAAAGTTTGTATGAAATGTGATATACCACCGCTGCTAGAACTGGACCTTGTACTAAACGGACACGGACACACTTGCTTATTGCTTAATACTCGAAGAGACAGGGGCTTAGATGGTGGTTTGCATGCAAGAAGAGATTACACTGTAATTACAATGTCATCGCGTGTTGATACCTATAGGATCGCCGGGACCGATGTTGCCGTCTATGTAATAACTAAAGAATAGAACTTTGAATAGGAGTGCCACGATCGAATGTAATACCGCGACCACAACAATTAGAAGCCGGACCGACTTTTGGTCCGCCTGTAAGTAAGGATGAATGAGTGAAAATGCGGCGAATCGAAATGAGTGGGACATACGGATACTAAAACCGGGTAGATGTTTGCGACGAGGAAATAACCCGATAGGCCGAATGCGATACCGCACAGAATCCAGCGAAGAAGAGCGATTGGCACGATGCATAGAATCTGAGCAAATGGTCAGGTGATATATCTCAGGACACAGGAGGGGGCACGTACCGACACGGGTATCCAGACGAACATAGCGTAGCCCCACACAGTCATAGCCTCGACCATCGTCCAGCCCTCGCTAATGCCCGCGTATCGCAGGGAACCCCAGAGCAGCACGGGTACGCCAATGCCATACGCATACACCAGGCCTACGGCCGTGCTGAGCAGCGCAAAGTCATACTCGACTGGGTTGGACGACAGGTAGGAGACGATAGAGTGGGCGAGCGAGGACGTGACGAAGAGGGTGAATATGAGCGTGGTGAGCGTCCAGAAGGGCCCGTAGAGGTCAGGCGCGGGCGTTAGGTGGGCGGAAGTGTAGGTAGGGGAGAAGGGGTTGAGCGTGTTGATGCAGCGTAGGAGGACCTAAAAGGAAAAAGAAACTGAGGTCTCAGATTTCTCGAAGCTGTTTGTCGTGTAGACGCACGGTTTTGGTGTCAACGTCGAAATGGTGTTGATAGTAGTCGACATTCCAGAATGACGCCTTGTTGGCGTCAGAGATGTAGCCTGTAGCAATATGAGGGCGTCTATACGCCGGTGCGTGAGAGGAGTATCGCACCTCTGCCCTGACTCTCCCTAGGAGAAGGCTCGCCGATTTTACCCGCAGGAGGCTGTATGAAGGCTGAAGAGGAGTGTCAATGACTCATGGCTACGTCGGTTGGGCTGAATGGCAACCTTTGTTATCGCCTTCCTCCAAGATCTATGAAGTGATTCAGTTGCTGCGTATGGTTTGGGAACGAAATGGGTGAAATAACAGACCTCGTCTGATTCTACGGCGACATACGCCATTGCAGTGATCGTTGGTGTCAGAGGAGTAGTGGTGACCGTGGGAATAATGACAAACGACGTATGCAGGCAGGAAAGTCGGAGCCAGCACTACGCGCATCAGTTTATCGTAACCATCTCTACCATCGAAATCAACGTCTCCAACACCTTTTACTCAGCATGAGCTCCTGCTATTGCCTTGATCTCGTCCATATCGTTTCACCTCTCCTAAACTTCGGCAATGGCACGATTATCCACATCCCATGCCCCTGATTCACCACACATCAATTACTGTACTACTTCGTGTCGGCCATTGTCCACCCGAGGATCTCACGCGCTCAATCAATCGTCTGCGTCCTCATGTGCATGTTTACTTCCACCAAAGGTTTCTATTCCCTCTTTGGGGTGTATCGATCTATTGAACCAAAAGTTTCTGAAGAAGTTGGCAAGAAGGATCCAATTGAATATCGAGCATTCGGACTCAGTTTGTCCAATCTCTTGAGTGCATCGAATGTACTGAAGACATTAGACAAACCGATACTTTGAATGGCGCCTGCGGAGGTTATACGGAGTCTCGATGGACTAAGTAGAGGGTCTCGAAGATAAAGTCGGCGACCAAGTGCAGCGCGTCGACAAAAGGGCCCAGGTGGTCATTAATGGTAAGTAAGGTATGTTCAGTTTGCCACTAAAACCATTTTATAGCGAAGAGGCAAGAGTGACAGAAATACACGCAAAATTAATTGTCTAGCATCTACCAAATAGCAAATAGTAATGGGGTGTCCGTGATCTCCTAATTTCGCTCTTGCTCATTGTAGACACTCTAACGAGTGCTCGCACGAAACCAGACTCAACAACTCCTTCCAACCTGGTTCTCTTTCTGCCGTCCATCGGCAATCATCGACGAGCACAGCCAAGTAGTAGCTGCATCAATGGAAGTCCCCTGCGTCCTCGTTCTGAGCCCCTGGGCCCTGGTACATACCCGTTCCCCTTTTTGTTTGTGGGGCTCATTCTTTCTAACGGTCTCTGACTCTCATAACCAACACTTTATCTGGTCTGCTGTTTCTTGACGACTTCTAATTTATACTTCGTTTCGACAATCAAACGTCGTGGCAGGGCCAGAAGCTAAATCGACGATCATGGCTTGCTTTTGCTTATGGATAACAACAAGCAATGCTGTCACGATTTACTCATTTCTATTGTACCTGGCTTTCAATTTGCTCTAGTCCTATTGCGAGAGTGGGAAGCACACGCTCGCGCGTGGCCCAGCGCCTGTAAGCGATATAAAGGGCGAAGACTGCTGCGGAAGGCGATCAAGAAACCCAATTGGAAACCGAAAGTAGACTTACAAATTGTTGGCACCGGACAAGGTATGACACTCATGCGGGAACAAGTGCTAGATTTTTCTTTCCTTATCTTTTCTCTCGATCCCACTGACGCACGTGATTAGCGAGTTGACTAAGCCATTTAATTCGGATCGGCATCAGCAGTTCGTTCGTACCCTTGGTACGTGCAGAATGTCAATATTATTCACGCTAAATACTGTACGTAACACCCAGTCTGTCCATTCCACTTTTCATCCACGCTCCTCAGTCACTGTGGTACAGTAATTGGGAGCCATAATTTCGGTCGCGCTTGGATCAAAGATAGCTTTTCGAGGGTTATCCGGTTGTGGCTAGCACACCCCATCGTAAAATATGTCGTTTGGGAGCAATATAGACTGAAGCTGGACATCTTCTAACATATAATCATGTTATCTGGAATGTGTGGGTGGTCTGGGGGTAGGAATGGATATACGGCATGAATCAACGGCCAACAATACTGGCTTGGCGTTTACCTATGTCTGAAAAAAATGGTCACCAAGGGTAGTACGACGAACACCGTGATGATCGAAACGACGATTCTAACGGAGTTAGGCTCTTCTAGCCAGACGTATAAGAGCACCTGCGTGATAAAGGAAACGGTGCCCGCAATGAGAGAGAATGCCCCTGCGATCGGTAGTGAGAAAAGAGGACATGGCTGAACCTGAACAGGATACTCACAATGCCATATGACCCAGATTCGGATCCAAGTGCGTTTAACCCCGTGGTTTTGCATGACGTCCAACGTCCCGCTATCGGGCAACCCCTCTTGAACGAGGCCCCTCTCCTGGGGAGGCCGCACCGGGAGCTCGACAGACCAGTATGCTAAGATCTGTCCGCTTACTACTGCACCAAGGCAGAAGAAAAGAGCGAGATACGTGAGTATCACGAGCGTGCGCTTCGCGCTATTTCCGACGTTGTTGCCGAAATTTGCATCGTTCTTGGCAAAGGAGAGAAGGTGGACCTCAAGGATTGCGAATCGCCTTGCCTGATACACAACGGAAACTCGTGAGACAGCGCGCCACGGTCGGAATAAAATCCACGGACCAAAATTGTTGAGCCCCGGTATATTTCCAGCCTTCTGTCATTGAGCGACTTGATGGTGGATGGGAGTCCGTCTACATATAGAGTTATGGACGCTTGGTCAACAACGAGCATGGTAAGATGCTGCAGGGCTTAGCGCTTACAAGCGACGTCGGTTCTACGGGGCATGACGAAAAAGCTGGTAGGACAATAAATTTGCCAGCGGGCTTGGTTCAATCGAGGGTTTGCTGCAGTGGTAGCACTTCCGTTCACACGGAATTGTCATACTTATACGATTCGTGAACTCGAGGACAATCAATCCGAATCCTCGGGGATGCAACGTGAAAAGACCCTTCACTACATCGCCGGCACGTAAGGAATATGGTGCGGGGACCTTGGATGCGTCATCAACAGAGGCCTGAGCGTCTAGACACTACGCCGGTATTGCAGTGATGCGAAAGCATCGCAGGCGACATGATCGAGCAGCGAAGTGATACAGCTGGCGTTATCGATGTACGTTTGAAGATAGTCAGCCAGACGTAAGCTCTCGATGAGGGACGGTGCCAAAATTCAAGGAAAAGTCGCCTGTCATAGTCCCGAACAAAGTTAGACTGGTGACGGTCTGTAGCATTATAGTTTGTGAAGGGTAAACCTGCGATTCTCAAATACAGGCCACGAGCAAGCCTAGAAGGACACCGCGACGGGGTCTTGGGCCACGTAACTAGTTCCAATCAGCAAAATTTGCGTCCGTGGAGGTCTTTCACAAGGGGTTGAGCGCCAAACGCTGGGGTATTTTCGTTGAGAAGACGCCGGAGGTGCCTCGAGGCCTCTCCTAGTATAGGACGGCTCCCTGCTAGGAGAGACATGAGGAAGCCTTACGGGGTGGCTATGCAATGAAAGAGGGTCGAACCATATCACACGCAAGCGCTGAATTGTACCTGACCCGTAACTCTCTTCCCACCAGTGCAATTTTTGCACGTCCCCGTGAGGGGCGACCAAGGGACGCCCAGTCATCCTTCCAGCCTCATTTGCACCTGCGATCCCCACGAGAAGGAATATACGCGCTTAGAGTGGCAATTATAGAATTAAATCTTGCCGCAATGGTGCAGGGATTGTCCCACTGGTTTGCTCGGTCCGCAAGCATGATAAGACCCATGGACTACTAGTACGTTGAGGTGTTCCATGTCAAGTCAGGCGCTTGTGCGCACGCACGGAAGTAGAGATGGGCGTCTATAGAGATTTCGACACTGGAAGGGTGAGGATGGCCAGATAAGGATGTTTGAACAACGTGTGGAGTGAAAATGGAGATGGAAAGTCGTGTTGTAGCATGATGCTGACGTCGAGAACACGCCCATACAAGCTATCGGGAAGACATAAATAAAATGTATTGTATCAGAGTTTCTCGGAAGTAAACTAGAGAGGGTTAGCTCAGGTTCTTGATAGTCAGGGAGACAATTTATTACATACTGAGCTAAGAGAAGGGAAGCCAACGCCCCCATATATTCTTTTGCGTATTTGTGCAGCATGAGATGTCTTCCACTCCGCTGTGACCCGAAGCGTGACTGCGACTTAAGAGGGATCTGAGGAGAACGTCACACGGGGAGAGAAGACAAGAGAATATTCTGAAATTCTGGCCTACGAACCAGGCGCTTATTATACATGTATGAACTGCGATCCGCTCTCACTGATCAGACTGCGACTGTCCTCCTGACCGTCTTATCAGTGAGACATTTCTTGGGTTTGTCACCTGACTTTGTCACGCGCCTACTGCGGGCATGCTGCGGCCGTACTGCGGTTCACAACATCACCCCCTCGTACAATTCTTGTAGCTCCTGATACACTTCAATTCGGACTCGGATTTCGTCTTTTTCTTCATACTCGGGAAAACTTCAACGTATTCGTACATCCTGTCGGCACTACTTTCCATCGCTTGGCCTCGGACGACGGACTATTCGACTGGCTTTGTTTTTGTTCTTGAAACTGGAGTTTGTCTTTCTTTCGGAGACTCGGACTTGCAAACCAAAGGGCCCTTTGAGAATTTGAAGATGGAAAATATCGCTGGAGACGTTCGCCGTTGTAAAGGGTTTGGAGTATGTAGCCGTTTCTTGTTTGCAGCTGATACGTATTTTTGTCAGTTACATCTCGGATGATAAACGGCCCATCCCACCGGGGATGTAACTTCGTACTTGCTTCATGTCGCCTTTTCACCAGATCTCCAATACCAAGGCCTCTTTCTTGGTAGCGTTCATCCCGTAGTAAGGCTTCTTTTTGTATCCGTTCTTCAGCTTGTTGATTTGCCTGTTCCCAGAAGCGAACCAAATTTTTAACATGGTGCCATCGTCGTTGGCGGATTTGTTCAATCTCCTCGCTCGTAGGATTTCGTGCGAGTGTTTCGATGATCCTTTCACTCGGTAAACGTGCTTCCTTGCCATACATCAGGAAGAAGGGCAACATACCAGTGGAAGAACTCGGGTGAGCGCGATGCGCCAATAGGGCCTCAGGCAGCAGTTCGTCCCATTTCTCCTTTTCTCCAGGTGCTGTTAACTTTGCTAACATCTGTGTGAGTATGTCGTTGAACTTTTCAATGCGACCATTTGTCTGTGGGTGATATGGTGATGTATGATTGTGTTGTATCCCCAGACGCTGGAGTGTGGTTTGCACCCGGTACGATAGGAACTCTTCTCCGTTATCGGTAAGGATGGCTAAGGGTTTCCCGTAGGTGAAAATGATATATTTCAACATTTGTTCAACAGCTTCACCAGAGCGTTGGGGAAGTGCTTGAGCGATGGTCCAATCCGTGCCGAGATCGATGGCGGTGAGGAGGTATCGATTTCCAGCTTTAGTCTTTACTAATAGTCCTACGAAATCGAATGCCCAGGCATCTCCTGCGTCGACTCGCAGAATGGGATGAAGCGGCTGAGTGGCATTGGCTCCTCGCTCTTGGAATTGACAGGGGTCGCAAGTTCTGAGTTCGCGTTCTACTATGCTTTGAACATATGGTATGTGGACCCGAACGCGGAGTGTGGCTAGCATTGTCTTGATTCCTAGGTGGCCAAGCTCGTGATGGAACTTCTGAATAGTTCCCTTAGCATCACTCTGAGTTGTAGGGACTTCGACCACGATTTCTTCTCCCCATCGATTACGGATCGTCTTGAACAGGTGGTCATCCTTGACCAGGTAAGTCCCATTCCCTACTTGCAATGGTTCTTCTCCTTTCTGAAGACGACGTTTATATTCTGCAAACGTGTTGAAGACAGCCGAATGGTCTGTTTCCTCCTTGAAAGGATTTAGAGGTGCCGCAAAGAGTGGTTGGATTGTCTCAGAGTCGGGTAAGTCTTCATGTCCTTTCCTTCGCGAGAGAGCGTCGGCCACTAATTGGTGTCTTCCAGGTCTGTATATGATTTCAACGTCAAAATGAGCAATGTCATCCACGAATCGCGCCAGCCGGCGACCCAGGTTCTTTTGTGAGAGGAAGTATTTTAGGGACTCATGATCGGTACGTACGAGTATTGGTGACCCCTCAATATACCCTCTCCACTTTTGTAGTGCGTAGACAATTGCGAGCATCTCGCGTTCTTGTGCTGAATATCTTTGTTCCGTAGGCGTCATTCGCTGAGAGTCGAAGGCAATGGGCCGTAAGTCTTTCTCTTTAAATTTGAACCGTTCCTTTTGCTCACCAGCTCCTTTCCCCTCCTTTACTTCCTTGAAGGCCACATTAGATTGTTGCAGCACTGCGCCGAGGCAGTCTCCGGAGGCATCCGTGTCAATTACGAAAAGATGCCATGGAACTGGGTGGATGAGCAGGTCAGCGGATGTGAGTTTGTCCTTCAACCGCTTCATCGCGTGCTCACAGTTTTTGTCCCATTGAATTGGTGTCCCCCGACGCGGGCTTCCTTCGAGAAGCTTATACAAGGGGCTTGCCTCCTTTTCAAATGCATAAATAAACCTCCGGTAATATCCTGCGATATTCAGGAATCCCCTCACCTTGGAAATTGTCTTGCAGGATGGCCATTGCAAAATGGCAGAAACTTTCTCAGGGTTTGGCCGGAGTCCCTCTCCGGATGCGATATGCCCGAGATATAAGATGGTAGGGTGGCCCCACTGACACTTCTTCTCGTTTAGGATCAGCTTGTGTTTTTCGAGCTCCTGTACGACATTCAAGACATCGCGCGTGTGTTCTTCTTCCGTCATGGAGAAGATTATGACATCGTCAAGATAGACCATGGCGCAATGGTCTATGTACTCACGCAATATATCATTCATCATCCTTTGGAACGTTGCCGGGGCATTGGTGAGTCCAAATGGCATTACCCGAAATTGGAAATGACCATACCGACAGGTGAATGCAGTCTTTTCTTTGGCATCTTCTGCTAGTCGGATCTGCCAGTACCCGCTCCGGAGATCCAAGGAAGTGAAGAACTTTGCACCGTTGAGAAGCCGATAACATTCGTCTATGCGCGGCAGTGGGTACGCGTTCGATCGTGTCAGCTTATTCAAGGCTCGATAATCGACACAGATTCGTGCCGTACCATCTTTCTTTGGAACCGGGAGGAGTGGGGATGACCACGGTGAATCCGAGTCTTCAATCACACCTTCCTCCAGACCATTATTGACAAACTGTTTGATTGACTCGTGTTCCGGAGGAGTAAGTGGTCGTCCATATTTTCTCAAGGGCTTGGCATCGCTGACATCAATATCGTGTATCCACTTCCGTAGCGGAGGGAAACCGACCTTTTCCTTAAAAATGGCCGGAAACGCTTTCTTGACTGTGTCTTTGAGACGTTCACTGAACGTTTCCTTTTGGGTAGGTAGGGTCTCCTGGCTGCCATTAACTGATTTAATGGAGTCGTCCTCTAGCGCAGGCATGTCGTCGTCATACAAAAAGGTCTCGAGAAGCGTTGGGCTGATATGCTTCGGTCGGAGGCGCCAGGCAATCTTCGAAAACATTTTCGACACCTTCGGTTTTTCTTTGACGTTCACCGGTTTGAGAAGAAAACGGATGTGGTCATCTGGATGAGTAAGTTCGTATGCGTCTTCCTCCCATTTTGGTGATGCGTTGTGTCTTTTCAGCCAAGATCGTCCGAGGAGTAAGTCGTATCGGAATTGACTATTGCCTTCAAGTACGTAGGCGTAGGCTTTGGTGAGGGTCCTGCCTATCTTTAATGTGAAAGCAGCAAATGCTGACGTCGTTGTCTTCCCAGCTCCTACGATCTCCCAAGCTTCAATTGGGAAGATTTGAGCTCCTACAGCATATGCCTTTTGAGCCGCTACATAGTTCGACTCTGCGCCAGTATCCAGGATTGTTTTGACCGGTACGAAGCTGGACTCCCCTTGTCTTTGATTCACCACAGGTCAATTACTTCGTGTCGGCCATTGTCCAAACAAGGATCTCAGGCGCTCAATCAATCGTCTGCGTCCTCATGTGCATGTTTACTTCTACCAAATGCTTCTATTCCCTCTTTGGAGTGTATCGATCTACTGAACCATGCCCCGAAGTTTCTGAAGAAGTTGGCAAGAAGTAATCAATATCGAGCATTCGGGCTCAGTTTGTCCAATCTCTTGAGTGCATCGAATGTACTGAAGACGTTAAACAAACCGATACTTTGAATGGCACCTGCGGAGGTTATACGGAGTCTCGATGGACCGAGTAGAGGGACTCGAAGATAAAGTCGGCGACCAAGTGCAACGCGTCGACAAAAGGGCCCAGGTGGTCATTAATGGTAAGCAGGGTATGTCCAATTTGCCACTAAAACCATTTTACAGCGAAGAGGCAAGGGTGACAACAATATCAATTGTCCATCAAACAGCGAATAGCGTAGTGGTAGAGAAACAAAGCTTTCGTTAACACACTCCCTGGGACTCATTGGCGCATTGTAACGTTTCAACCCGAGTCTAGCGCTCAGCTTCCCTTCTCTGAGTTCTCTTATCCTAGTATGTAATAAATTGTCTCCCTGACTATCAAGAGCCCGAGCTAAACCCTCTCGAGTTCACTTCCGAGAAACTCTAGTTTAATACATACTAGTTTCACGGTACCCCATTTTTTTCTAGTTTTTCTTGAAAACAAAAATCAGGTATGCCCCCAAAATGTGCTATGGAACATTCCATTGTGCTGCACTCCTCGGACGGCGTGACTTGATACGGTGCGTCTCGATATGGCAACTGCAGCGGGGATGTATAAACGGAACTATGGCTAAGATAACGTCACCGCGTCTGTCTGGCCGCGGCTGTAGACGCGTGGACGCCATGTGAGATTTTTTATAGGATGATGTCCCTCCTCTTGGTTGACAACTACTCTGGTACCTCTGTTCTAGTTTTGTCTGGTCTCCTGAACCTATCCAATCGGCCTTCGGCCTGCACCTGATGGAAACGTGTCAGAGGAATGCTCATCCTGAGAAGTCTAATAATAAAGTAACAGAGGGTGTGTATCTGCCAGCAGACTACCGCCGTGTTAAGATTCCACCTCCCATTTGATTTGACCCGCCATGCACAATAAAAGCTGTAATACGGGCCAAATTCTCGTTGTTCCAGTACTCAGTACTCAGCGCTCACTGTACGTCCTAGCCTTCCAAACGCCGAATTTCCAGTAGTCCTCCGGATCATGCGCTGGCGGTACCAGTTCTCTGTGCTCACTTTCCTCTCAGCCACACCATTCGCCAGCTTCCCAGCGACGCCCCTCGTACTTCCTTGGGATGACCTACATGTCAAGCACACCTGGATAGACGTCCCACAGAATTGGGAGACCCTCGGTTCTCCTTCATCCAACACCACCATCGATCTCTACATAGCACTTGTCCCTCAATACGAGAACGCATTGATAGATGCCCTATATGAGGTTAGCACTCCTGGGCATCCAAAGCACGTTCACTCTATCACTCCTCCATGCACCTCGTTGTACTTATACGTGCTGCTGCTTCATTGTAGGTATGGTGCCCACCTGTCAAAGGAGCATGTCGCTCAGCTCGTCGCGCCGCACCCAGATACGCTTCATCTCATTAACTCATGGATTGAACACCATCGCATATTGCCCTCCGCCGTTTCAGTGACACACGGCGGGAGTTGGCTCACGATCACTGGTGTGCCCGTGTTCCGAGCCAACGAAATGCTTGGCGCGTCGTACCAGCTCTTCAGGCCCTCTGGGACGAATGGCACCAACATTCTCCGCACGATAGGCTACGCACTTCCCGCGGTGCTGCACAAACATGTACGAACCATCGTTCCGACAACGTGCTTCGCCTCAAATCTGCCTCTGCGGCAGACCTTGCGGAGACGTTCCGTCGGTACAACTGCGGATACGAGGTCTAGAGAACTCGGGAAGGTATTGTCACGTAGCAACGACGACGATAAATATGGTAGCATCGTGCCGTCGGAACTGCGCTCGCTGTACAGGACAGCCGACTATATACCGGTCGCAACGGACAAGAATGTAATCGGGATTGCAGGGTTTGCGAACCATTTCCCAAGCCCAGCAGATTTGGCGGCATTTATGAGTGAGTGTCGCACGGACGCAATAGACGCAGCCTACACCGTCGTGCCGATCAATGGCGGCAGATACGACCCGACCAACCCCTCCGATGAGGCGAACCAAAACATCCAGTACTCGCAGGCCATAGCATATCCGACCCCGCACACCTTCTACAGCTTGGGCGGCCACATTTTGACATCGGATGACACCGGCGAAGCAGCCGAGAACGACGTATTATTGACGTGGCTCAACTATTTGATAAACCTGGAGGCAATCCCACAAACTATCAGCGCTTCATATGGAAAATACGAGAACGTTCTTCCAATGGAGTATACAACGGCCATATGCGATCTGTTTGCTCAACTCGGTACGCGTGGCGTCAGCGTCCTCTTCGCTAGCGGCAACGATGGCGTCGGTGGGGACTGCGTGGCTAAGGACGGCTCCGGAGGAATTCAGTTCGTTCCCGAGTTCCCTTCATCCTGTATGTGTATCATGTTATTTCTCTTGAAGAAGGACACCGCCAGATCCAGAGGCACAATTCACTCACCATATTGCCATCATGCGCAGGTCCTTATGTCACTAGTGTCGGCGGCACGACCGGCAAGGATCCCGAGGTCGCGGCGTCTACTTCTGGGGGCGGCTTCTCGAACCATTTTGTCCGTCCTATTTACCAGAACCCCGCCGTGCCTACCTTTCTGCAACGGTTCAACAACCCGTACAATGGCTTGTACAAGTGCGTTATCTGCCACATCTTGACTTCATCTATTCTGATTTTCACGGGTTTTCCAGCCCGGCCGGTCGTGGTATCCCCGACGTCGCGGCGCAGGCGCTAAATTATTTTCTTATCGAAAGGGGCGTGCGCTTTCAGGTGGATGGCACAAGCTGCGCGACAGCTGTGCGTTTTCCTTCCCTCTCTGGCTCAAGCACCCACCTGATAACCAATTACAGACTGTGTCGGCCATATTCTCACTGCTAAACGACTACTTGCTTTCAAAGGGAAAGAAACCGCTCGGGTTCCTCAATCCCTGGTTGTACGGCCTCGGTGTCGTAGGAATGAACGATATCAAATCTGGGTCTAACCCGGGCTGTGGCACCGGGGGATTCCCGGCCATGACTGGATGGGATCCTGTGCGACTCGGAGATGTCTCTTCATTTTTACGTTTGCTGATTTTCGGCTCGGTAGGTGACGGGACTCGGAACGCCAGACTTTGTGAACCTGCAGGCCATAATCGATTATTTGAACCAGTTCTCACCACCAGGACAGCGATAAATCGACGGTCCCATTTCGCAAGATTTTTGGCCCGACCAAGAAGAACGCGAGCAGGATTTTAATTTATTCAAGAGAGCAGGGCATATATGATACTCGAAATAGGGTGCGACGAAGACTACTTTCCACCAGAGCCGGATTGTTCCGTTCCCTTACCATGCTCCCCCCCAATTCAAGGGGACCCACCTCCGTCCAACATAACTTAGCGTCTGACGCTGAGCCACATTTCATTACGCATTTCGCTATATCTCGAGACGCAACCGCTTAGGATGTCCCGCATGTATCCCTCCTCATACACCACGGCCACTCGCCCCCGTTTTAGAACACAAAACGTAGATAGCTGGGACCAGTCTTAGCCACGGGTTATACTCCGAGGTATGAACTGATTCTAAAAAAAGAGCGATAAATCAGCCCTCTCACATCCTATGAATACCTCACGAACCGATTCGGGATGCCAGGAAATACTTTTCGCGTCACCCCTTCGACCAGCATAACTCGAGCACCCACAATAAATTACTCGTATCGACTCCTCGAACTTACCAGGCCGAGACATGGGCTCTTTTAAGATATCTAGACGACATAGGCGAATGTAGTATAGCAGACATCCCTTACAAGTCGCAAAGAGCTTTGGTTCTCATCCGCTGGCCATTGCGGCAAGCGCTGACAGACTCATAAGATCAGTGTGATTGATCGTTGAACAGAAGCAGGATGGGTGGATGAATGGGAAAGGAAGAAAGTACTGTCGTAGTGGTTGTGATCTTGTAAATAAATGCAGCGAGATAACCAAGAGTGGGGATCATGTAGTAGACGACATCAGGAAAAACCTAAGTGCTGAAAGTTTCAATATTATGCCAAATTTAGGAAATCAATCAAAAAACTCCTGAATATACTAAATAATGCTAAGTCTTTGCATGCCGAGGTAAATTTAGCGAAAATTGTATTACTTATAATTAAATAAAGAGTTATGTGGAGTGGTTATCATATGTCGGGATGGCAATTGTCGAGATGGCAAGTGATGGTGGATGGATTAGTAAGGGATATTAGCCGAGGCAAAGCAAAAAGGTGCACAAGCAAGGAATCGAACCCAAAACACACTTCTCCGACATTGGCCATTACACCATATCGGCTTTTCCTGTTGTGTTTACATTTACTATATGAGTAGCTTTAAGGCCGATGACTGAAAAAAAATCAACAAGTCGCAGTCTTTGTTGACTGGTCCGAGCGTGGGAAGCCTGTGACTGCCCCATCACTACCGTTGCGCATTGCTGCTCTTGACTTCTGCTCTCCGTCCCCACCATGATTGCTCCATGATCTGCCACCCGCTGCCACTGCATACCATCATCTATGCTCCTCACTGCCGCCCTACTCAGTTTACTCCACTCAACATAAAGATTAGTCTCACTTTTTTTTGGACATCAACTCTAACCAGTGTGAGAGTCAACAGCAGCAGCAGCCGCGGCGGGCAACATTCCTGTCAGCTCTGATCTCATTGGCCACGCATTTGCCAGTTGTACCCAAGTGCTGCCGCCTACTGTGACACCCACCAGCTTGTGACCACCGCTGCCAACCGCCAAGTAACTCCGTGTTTCAACGACGTCGCCTTACGCACTTAGCAGCCAGATAAGTCTCCCCCCCTTTTTTTTTTTTCAAAAAGTCTGTCTCACAGCGATTTGTTTGGTCGTTCAGAGCTATCGCCTATCTACTCTCATGTTCTTCGTGGCTCATGCATTGTCACATTGACATCGTTTCGTTGCTGACTTCAAAGGATGAGGTGTAATCCGGAGTTTCGGACTGCTTACTACTTGGTTATGACTACGATAGTAAGCACATATTAGTCATGGACACTTACGCGTCGCCGGTGCTTGTTATTGCCGGTGTTTCAGGTATTATTAGAACGGACAATGACTCATTACTAGTATAGCTATACTAGGGTTTGGATTCCAGCTGCGCTTTAAAGCCAGCGAGTAACTGTATATAAGTCTCTATCTTCAGACCATAGCTCTCCAGCTTGGTCTTCTCGAATTATCACTTCTCTTCGTGTATACTAGTACCTCGGGTACTAAGTGATCGCTATTCACTCTTCATCCTTGTGGACATAGTCCCTTGTGATCATTTCTACATACCCAATATCCTCGTTGATTTGGTGTATCAACAAGCCGTTACGTAGTCTCTTCTTGTCACGCCTCTACAAGTTGCCTAAGTCAGGCCAGCGTTAGGTGATAACGCTACATTAAGACCAAGCTATTCATCGTGGCGTCGCAAGATACAACAGCAAGTTGTTTGTAACGTCCCGGGTCATAGTAGGTATCTGACCTAACCGATAACCGAGGGGGCGTGATCAAGGGGACACTTACTGTACTATACGGATGGCTGACTGATGGATGATTGACGGATGACTGATGGATGATTGACGGATGACTGATAGCTGACTGATAGCTGACTGACGACTTACGATACGATGACTGTACACCTGTGGACGATTACCTAGCAGACTAGTAGTAGTGGCGGTCTCGCTGACAAAGACGGATCGCGCGGATAGGTTATAAGGAAGCTATCGACTGTTGTAGTCGATAGCTTGGATTTCTTGTATCACTCTCGACTTGTTATCTGAAGCCGTGTTCTCTCTCTCTCTCTCTCATCCTTCGGGGTCGCGACTCGTGCATAAACGACAAAGCAAGAACTCCACCTTCGAGCGTTGAGACGATACTCTGCCTTCGCGCTAGAGTCAGGAATTCGCTGAGTCACCGCGTTCATCCCTTAGTCGCCTAAGTCAGGCTCACGTGCTGCCCGCACGTAACATTAAATCCAAGCTCTACTGAATTGAACGCCGTGGCAACTATCAACACCAAAGACGGTTGGGACTTCGTCCCCTATCGCATCGACACAAGAGAACGAGATGCACCTACCCGATACATCATCGGACGAGTAAGGTGGCGACACATACCGGACACCAGAAGATCCGATGAAAACAACACAGGATACTACGCGGAAGCAGCTACTGCACAGCGATATCATCCCGTAGTATTCAATAGGGAACGCTGTTGCTGGGTCGAGCTTAGGTGGAACAACACTGAACTCTATTTCGAAGCAACACGACCAGCGGCCGACGACTTACACATTAACATACCACTGACCGACGCACGACCAATCAATCAACAAGGGCCCATAGACGGCCAAGAAGACGACACCCTTGACTCGGAACCACCAAGGACCGAGTTTCAACTACGATCAGTAACACCCGCAGTATCAAGCCATACGAGCGAACGATCACCAACCCCACGAAGTGAAATAGTAGAACCCGAGGAAATCGCAGTGCAATCACCAGAAGTAGACGCACTAGCTGCGCGAACAGCTGAGTTACACATCCCCGAACCAATCAGAGGGATACCATACAGCTACATGACTACTCAAACAGAAGTATCGCCACCCCGACTTGTCATAAACGAACAAACAGGTCACGTTCAACAACTACAACCAGAAGACATGGAAGCCGCTAACCGAGCTATGGGACCGGACGTCCCCGACGCACCAAGTATCCCTGAAGGAACAGAAATGTTCTACGAGTTTCGGCTCAACCGAAACAGGATACCATCACCCGAAAACAGGCCATTCCCGCCTTTACGACCACAAGACAATGGACCACCAGGTGGAGGAGGAAGACCGCCAGGTGGTGGAGGAGGACCGCCAGGAGGAGGAAGAGGACCACCAGGCGGAGGAGGAGGACCACCCCTAGGAGGGCCTGCAGTAGCCCACAACGCACAAGGAGGAAATGACAAATTCATCGGAAACCCACCACCTACGTTCACAGGAAGCCGATCACAAGCCGAAGCATTCATCCTCCAATGGGAGGTCTATGCGGGAGTCAACGCGAATCATTCAGCTATGCTGAATAAGTATCAGAAAGCTATGTTGTTTCTCACCTACATTCAGGGAAACGCGGTTAACCAATGGGTCATGTCGGCAAGCCGATGGCTCGTCAACGAAGTCGCCACGGGCACCAACCAATTCGACAACAGGCTGTGGGAGAATCTGCTCCATGCCTTCCAAAGACAGTTCGGCGACGTCCTCAGCAAGAACGAGCACAAGCCCAGCTCGACGCTGGTATCCACATGAAGGATGGAAAAATCGACGACTACATCGCACAATTCGAACAACTCGTTCGACACGCGGGATATAACATCAACGCGGAACAAACACTCAAGTACTTCACCAGAGGGCTACCGCGCGCACTATACGAAACCATGTATCAACATGACGATCCCCAAATTACGAAGAATGGAGAGAATCCGCTCTGAAGAGGCAACAGAAGTGGATTCACATGCAAACGGTCCGGGGGAATCTAGACGCCTTCAAACCAGGGTGAGCCACAGGAGGAGCACTAGCTAAGTTGCTAGCACCACTTCAGAACGATGACCAAATGGACACGTCTGCAGATCGCGTACGAGGACGACTGGCAGGGGCAGAAGACATCATAGCAAACCATCCCAGGAATGCTAGACCCCCGCAACCGCCATTTCCACCCCGAGGGGGGTTTATACAAAGACAGTTCAAGCGAGACCACAGCCAAACACAGTGTTAAACTGCCAGAAGATGGGTCACATCAGCCGCGACTGCAGACAACCAAGAAGGCGCCGAGAATACAGACACGCACGGCCGAAACAGTGACAACCAAGGAGGAGAAAGCAGCGGAATGGCTGCGAGGAGTCGCAGGAGATGACGAAGAAGTAAAAGACCTGGTCCTACAGCAATTGATGGGCAGGATTTTGGAAACGCCTGAACCTGGCGGCCTGGGTGAGGGCAATACATTGTAACTCTGTGTACATTATGCGCTACCGATCTATGCGAGTACCAGTATCCATTCGTGCAAGTTACAACATGGCCAACATCAAAGCGTTAGTGGACTCAGGAGCCACTGACAATTTTATCCATCTGCAATTTGTCAAAAGGATGGGGTTGGGACAACGGGCGTTAGATAAGCCCAAAAACATCTATAACATCGACGATACCACTAATAAAGCAGGGGCAGATCACACACTACCTCACGCTTAACGTGGAAACAGGAAAAACTCGAAGAGAAATGCGCTTCCTAATCACCGACATCGGCAAGGAAGACATACTATTAGGATACCCATGGCTCGCACCTATGAACCACGGTTCAGCTGGCGACACGCCACCATTGACGAGAACAGCTCCCTATAGTACTACGATCGGTCAACCCAAGTGACAAAAGAGCCGTACTAGCAAGGTTGCTCAACGAAGAAGAAAGCGACATCAAAGTCTCACGAATGTTCACTACCGAAGCAAAAGAACAAATCATGACGAAGTTAGAAGAACAAGTATGTGGACGACGATCAGCGGTCGAGCTTGCAATAGACGCCAAGCAATATACCAAGAACGTCGAAATACCAAAAGAATACCAACAATTCGCACACGTATTCAGCGAGGAAGAAGCAAAAAGATTCCCACCAAAACGAAGTTGCGACCACGCGATCGAGTTCAAGAAGGGAGCACCAGACGTCATCGACTGCAAAGTATATCCAATGACAAGGATAGAAGACGCAGCGCTAGACGAATTTATCGACGAACAACTAGAGAAGGGATATATTCGTCCCTCAAAATCCCCGTACGCATCATCCTTCTTTTTTATCAAAAAGAAGGACGGGAAACTACGACCAGTGCAAGACTACCGGAAGATCAATGAGTGGACCATACGAAACCAATACCCACTTCCTCTCATTGATGATCTAACCAGGGATCTTGGAGGAGCTCAGATATTCAGCAAGCTCGACGTCCGACAAGGATACAACAACATCAGGATCAAAGAAGGAGACGAACCCAAAGCCGCGTTTAAAACACGCCGAGGATTATTCGAGCCAACGGTAATGTACTTCGGCTTATGCAACTCGCCGGCAACATTCCAAAGCTTCATGAACAACATTTATCAACCAATAATCACGAAACACGAAGCAGCTGGAACGACAATCAGGGTATATATGGACGATATTGCCATAGCAACCAAGAGGCAACCACTAGCGCTCAATAAACACCAAGACGCAGTCCGCGACGTGCTCGCCATAGCACAGAAAAACGACCTATTCTTCAAACCCGAGAAATGTGTCTTCAACGCTCCCAGTATTGATTACCTGGGGGTAATCCTTGAAGAGGGGGTGACACGTATGGACCCCGTCAAAATTTCGGGCGTTCGCGATTGGCAAATACCCACATCAGTAAAGGACGTACGATCATTCCTCGGTTTTTGCAACTTTTATCGGCAGTTTATTAGAGGTTTCGCCAACGTCGCCAAACCGCTCAACGAGCTCACGCGAAAAGACGAACCATGGCAGTGGGAAACAAGACACCAAGTAGCGTTTGACACGCTTAAACAACGAGTCACTACAGAACCCATACTAGCACACGCAGACCAAACCCAACAATTCGACCTAGAAGTGGACGCGTCAGGATTTGCGGTTGGAGCGGTACTACTACAAAAGAAACAAGACGGAAAGCGACATCCTGTAGGCTACTATTCGGCAACACTCAACGCCGCCGAGCGCAACTACGACATCTATAACCTGGAGTTATTAGCCATCGTAAAGGCACTGCGAAACTGGCGACATTTGTTGGCAGGCTCACCACATAAAGTACGCATTTTCTCCGACCACTCAACCTCAAATACTGGCGGGATCCACAGAAGATCAGTAGGCGAATCGCCAGAGAAGTACTCGAACTAGCAGAATACAACTTCGAGATACACCACGTCAAAGGTACAGCCAATGGACGAGCCGACGCCCTATCTCGAAGACCCGATTACGATCAAGGAGAGAAAGACAACGAAGGCGTCGTCGTATTATCAGACGAAATGTTTGTACGAACAACTACGACCACTCAACAACAAGACGAACAAAGGATACGCAAGTGGGTCGACCCCCACAAACTGACAAAAGCAGACGGGCTCTGGTGGTACCACGGACAACAGCTTGTCTTAACAGGACCAATGGAGGAAATCAGAGAAGTAATCTCCACGCACCATGACCCACCTATTCATGGCCATCCAGGAATCAACCGAACAACGCAATTGGTAGAGCGCCACTATTGGTGGCCAACAATGAAACAAGACATTGCGGAATACGTCCGAGGATGTGCAGAATGTCAACGATGCAAGGTCAACACACAAAAGACAAGGGCGCCATTGCAGCCAATATTTCCACAGACCGAAGCGCTACCATTTGAGGTGGTAGCAATGGACTTTATTACTAAGCTTCCCGTATCAAGGGGATACGATTCGGTACTCACAGTCACAGACCACGACTGCTCCAAGGCAGCCATTTTCATACCATGCAAAGAGGAAATCACGGGAGAAGAAACCGCGGCATTATACGCAAAGCATGTCGTAGCGCAGTTTGGACTACCCTCGAAAATCATCAGTGACAGGGACCCCCGATTCGCGTCAAAGTTTACAAGAGAACTGTGCCGAGTCCTAGGAATACGACAGAACATCTCAACAGCCTACCATCCACGAACGGATGGACAATCGGAACGAACCAACCAATGGCTAGAGCAATACCTCAGGCTTTGGGCTAACGAGAGACAGAACAATTGGGCGGACCATCTGGCGCTAGCGGAATTCGCACACAACAATTGGGCCAATGAGTCCACGCGCGAAACACCGTTCAGGTTACTAATGGGCTATCATCCTATTACTAACTGGACAGATAAGAAATCACCAATACCAAGGGTCGAGAAGCGACTAGAACAATTGAAGGAGATACGAGAGCAGGCACAAAATCACATGCGACGCGCACAACAGTCATGGATCAAGCATCGTGACACCCCCAAATACCAGATAGGAGACAGGGTCTGGCTCGAAGGACGCCACCTACGTACCAACCAACCAACCACGAAGCTTGCGCCGAAGAGACATGGGCCATTTCGGGTCGTACAGGTGATGTCTCCTGTAAACTATCGACTCGAGCTTCCCACGCAGTGGAGCATCCATGATGTCTTCCACACAGATCTCCTGACCCCTTACAAAGAAACAAAGACTCACGGCGTAAACTATCAGCGCCCACCACCAGAATTGGTAGGAGACGTGGAAGAATACGAGGTCGAAAAAGTACTAGACTCAAGAAGGCGTGGAAGGGGGCGTAAACTGCAGTACCTGATCAAGTGGAAAGGCTACGCCGACTCGGACAACCAGTGGGTCCCGTGGGACGACGTGCATGCGGACGAAGAGATAAGGAAGTACAAACAAGCCAATCCAACCGCCGAGACTCACATAAAAGCAGTCTCGACCAGACCTCCAGTAGACGCATCCTCCAAACCCACTCCTAACATGTCCCATGTCCCACTCACCATCATCAACCTTGACTTCCCTCACACCAGCGAGCTCACCACCTACGACAACAACAACAATGTGGACGACCCATTCTGCTCTGCCGTCGAACACATCAGAGCAGCCGCAGCACACGACCAAGAAGAACGAGAACAGCGCGAGCGAGACGTGGCCGAGGCTCGCCGGAGATTCCCCACACCCGCAAGCGGAAGAGTGGAGGCAGATGAGGAAGGACTACGGGCTGTTGAAGGAGGTGATGACCTCATGGCGACTGGACCAAGTGACGAGGATGACGCCGCAGGAGAGACGGACGAGGATACAGAGGCTAATGAGGCAAGTATCCTCCAGCCCTCCACCGCCTTCACGTCCACCACCGCTGTCGATCAGTACGACAGCAACGAGTCCTCAGACGGCTCGTATCACGACGCCAACATCATCTGTACCCGGTGCGACAACCCACAAGACTACTGCCACTGCGCTCCCATGCGCATCCCCCCTCGCATCAATAACGAAGAAGAAGAAGGAGACGTTGCCGACGAAACCATGGATGACGAAGGACGAGCACCGCCGGTTGCTGTCGTCTACGGACCGATTGCGGAGGAAGGGTACGCCATGCGAGGCCTACCATCCTACGCTGAAGCACGCGATGCCTCACCCATCAATACGCGCCGAGCAATGCGCCGAGGCGCCCTATCCGTACCGTATCGCCTACCCCCAGTGGCTTCGTCCTCAACAACGGGATGAACTGGGTCCCCATGGTTATCGAGCATGAGGGGCGTCGCATCCCCGCCCGATATGTGCGGGTGCGGATGTGCGACAACCCGGAGGTTTTCGGGACTATGGGGCGTCACACGCCAGTATACCGAGGGGACATACACGCCGAACCATGCCGAGATATGGGGCCCGCAGCTGAGTACACCCGCGAAGACTACAGTACCTACGAGCTGACTTCCGAGGACGGCGCCAGGTCGACGAAGCCCTTGCTCGGCTAGGGGATATTTCCCTAGCGGCTGAAGTGAGGCGCTACCGCGCGTCCCAGGAGGTCATCAAGGAGCTCGAGACAGCGATCAAGCGACTCGAGGACGACATCTTCGTCCATGTCGACCGCTCGCGTCACTCGGCAAAGCGGCTGGGCAGGGCTCACGCCCTTTTGAGGATACGAGACGAACACGAGACGGATGTGGGGCTGACAGCAGTGCCCAATTGGGTAGTAGAGCGAGGGCGCTCACCCTTGTGAAGGGGGTGATGTAACGTCCCGGGTCATAGTAGGTATCTGACCTAACCGATAACCGAGGGGGCGTGATCAAGGGGACACTTACTGTACTATACGGATGGCTGACTGATGGATGATTGACGGATGACTGATAGCTGACTGATAGCTGACTGACGACTTACGATACGATGACTGTACACCTGTGGACGATTACCTAGCAGACTAGTAGTAGTGGCGGTCTCGCTGATGAAGGCAGATCGCGCGAATAGGTTATAAGGAAGCTATCGACTGTTGTAGTCGATAGCTTGGATTTCTTGTATCATTCTCGACTTGTTATCTGAAGCCGTGTTCTCTCTCTCTCTCTCTCATCCTTTGGGGTCACGACTCGTGTATAAACGACAAAGCAAGAACTCCGCCTTTGAGCGTTGAGACGATACTCTGCCTTCGCGCTAGAGTCAGGAATTCGCTGAGTCACCGCGTTCATCCCTTAATCGCCTAAGTCAGGCTCACGTGCTGCCCGCACGTAACACCACGCCTTCTTGAGTCTAGTACTTTTTCAACCTCGTATTCTTCCACGTCTCCTACCAATTCTGGTGGTGGGCGCTGATAGTTTGCGCTGTGAGTCTTTGTTTCTTTGTAAGGGGTCAGGAGATCTGTGTGGAAGACATCATGGATGCTCCACTGCGTGGGAAGCTTGAGTCGATAATTCACGGGAGACATCACCTGGATGATCCGGAATGGCCCGTGTCTTCTGGGCGCAAGCTTCATGGTTGGCTGATTGGTACGTAGGTGGCGTCCTTCAAGCCAGACTTCGTCTCCTATCTGGTATTTGGGGGTGTCACGATGCTTGATCCATGACTGTTGCGCACGCCGCATGTGATTTTGTGCTTGTTCTCTTATCTCTTTCAATTGTTCTAGTCGCTTGTCGACCCTTGGTATTGGCGATTTCTTATCTGTCCAGTTAGTAATAGGGTGATAGCCCATTAGTAACCTGAACGGTGTTTCGCGCGTGGACTCATTGATCCAATTGTTGTGTGCGAATTCCGCAAGCGCCAGGTAGTCCGCCCAGTTGTTTTGTCGCTTGTTGGCCCAAAGCCTGAGGTACTGTTCCAACCATTGGTTGGTTCGTTCCGATTGTCCATCCGTCCGTGGATGGTAGGCTGTTGAGATATTTTGTTGTATTCCTAGGACTCGGCATAGTTCTCTTGTAAACTTCGACGCGAACCGGGGGTCCCTGTCACTGATGATTTTTGAGGGTAATCCAAACCGCGCTACAACATGCTTTGCATAGAGCATTGCGGTTTCCTCTCCCGAGATTTCCTCTTTGCATGGTATAAATATGGCTGCCTTTGAGCAGTCATGATCTGTGATTGTGAGTACCGAGTCGTATCCTCTCGACACCGGAAGTTTAGTAATGAAATCCAGCGCCACCACCTCGAATGGTAGCGCTTCTGGTTGTGGGAATATGGGTTGCAACGGTGCTCTTGTTTTTTGTGTGTTAACCTTGCATCGTTGACATTCTGCGCATCCTCGGACGTATTCCGCAATATCTTGCTTCATTGTTGGCCACCAGTAGTGGCGCTCCACCAATTGCGTTGTTCGGTTGATTCCTGGATGGCCATGAATAGGGGGGTCATGGTGTGTGGAGATTACTTCTCTGATTTCCTCCATTGATCCTGTTACGACGAGCCGTTGTCCCTGGTACCACCAGAGCCCGTCTGCTTTTGTCAGTTTGTGGGGGTCGACCCACTTGCTTATCCTTTGTTCGTCTTGTTGTGTGGTGGTCGTAGTTGTTCGTACGAACATTTTACCTGGTAGTACAACGACGCCTTCGTTATCCTTTTCCCCTTGATTGTAGTCGGGCCTTCGTGATAGAGCATCGGCTCGTCCATTGGCCGCCCCTTTGACATGGTGTATCTCGAAGTTGTATTCTGCTAGTTCAAGTACTTCCCTGGCAATTCGCCTACTGATCTTCTGGGGATCCCGCCAGTACCTAAGGTTGAGATGATCAGAGAAGATGCGTACTTTATGTGGCGAGCCAGCCAACAAATGTCGCCAGTTTCGCAACGCTTTTACGATGGCTAACAACTCTAGGTTGTAGATGTCGTAGTTGCATTCAGCGGCGTTGAGTGTTGCCGAGTAGTACCCCACAGGATGTCGTTTACCGTCTAGTTTCTTTTGCAGTAGTACCGCTCCAACCGCGAATCCTGACGCGTCCACTTCTAGGTCAAATTGTTGGGTTTGGTCCGCGTGTGCTAGTATGGGTTCTGTAGTGACTCGTTGTTTGAGCGTGTCGAACGCTACTTGATGTCTTGTTTCCCATTGCCATGGTTCGTCTTTTCGTGTAAGTTTGTTGAGCGGTTTGGCGATGTTGGCAAATCCTCTGATAAACTGCCCATAAAAGTTGCAAAAACCGAGAAATGATCGTACATCCTTTACTGATGTGGGTGTTTGCCAGTCGCGGACGCCCGAAATTTTGACGGGGTCCATGCGTGTCACCCCCTCTTCAAGGATTACCCCCAGGTAATCGATACTGGGAGCGTCAAAGACACATTTTTCGGGTTTGAAGAATAGATCGTTTTTCTGTGCTATGGCCAGCACGTCGTGGACTGCGTCTTGGTGTTTCTTGATTGCTAGTGGTTGCCTTTTGGTTGCTATGGCGATATCGTCCATGTATACCCTAATTGTTGTTCCGGCCGCTTCATGTTTTGCGATTGTTGGTTGGTAAATGTTGTTCATGAAACTTTGGAATGTAGCCGGCGAGTTACATAAGCCGAAGTACATGACAGTTGGCTCGAATAATCCACGGCGTGTCTTGAACGCGGCCTTGGGTTCGTCTCCTTCCTTGATCCTGATGTTGTTGTATCCTTGTCGGACGTCCAGTTTGCTGAATATCTGTGCCCCCCCAAGATCCCTGATTAGATCATCAATGAGGGGGAGTGGATATTGGTTTTGTATGGTCCACTCGTTGATCTTCCGGTAGTCCTGTACGGGTCGTAGCTTTCCGTCCTTCTTTTTGATAAAAAAGAAAGATGATGCGTACGGGGACTTTGAGGGACGAATATATCCCTTCTCTAGTTGTTCATCAATAAACTCGTCCAGTGCTGCGTCTTCTACCCTTGTCATTGGGTATACTTTGCAGTCGATGACGTCTGGTGCTCCCTTTTTGAATTCAATCGCGTGGTCACAGCTTTGTTTTGGCGGGAATCGTTTTGCCTCGTCTTCGCTGAATACTTGTGCGAATTGTTGGTACTCTTTTGGTATTTCGACGTTTTTGGTGTATTGCTTGGCGTCTATCGCAAGCTCGACCGCTGATCGTCGTCCATATACTTGTTCTTCTAGTTTTGTCACGATTTGTTCTTTCACTTCTGTTGTGAACATTCGTGATATCTTGACGTTGTTTTCTTCTTCTCTGAGCAACCTTGCTAGTACTGCTCTCTTGTCATTTGGATTGACTGATCGGAGCACTATGGGGAGCTGTTTTTCGTCAATGGTGGCGTGTCGCCAGCTAAACCGTGGTTCGTAGGTTGTGAGCCATGGATAGCCTAGTAGTATGTCTTCCTTGCCGATGTCGGTGATTAGGAAGCGCATTTCTCGTTGAGTTCCTCCTGTTTCCACGTTAAGCGTAAGATAGTGCGTAATCTGCCCCGCTTTATTAGTGGTATCGTCGATGTTATAGATGTTTTTGGGCTTATCTAATGCCCGTTGTCCTAACCCCATCCTTTTGACGAATTGTGGATGGATAAAGTTGTCGGTGGCTCCTGAGTCCACCAACACTTTGATGTCGGCCATGTTGTAACTTGCACGAATGGATACTGGTACTCGCATAGATCGGTAGCGCATAATGTACACAGAGTTACAACGTATTGCCCTCACCCAGGCCGCCGGGTTCAGGCGTTTCCAAAATCCTGTCCCATCAACTGTTGTAGGACCAGGTCTTTTACTTCTTCGTCATCTCCTGCAACTCCTCGCAGCCATTCCGCCGCCTTTTCTTCTTTGGTTGGCGCTGTTTCGGCTGTGCGTGTCTGTGTATCTCGGCGTTTTCTTGGCTGCCTGCAGTCGCGGCTAATGTGACCCATTTTCTGGCAGTTGTAACACTGCGTTTGGCTGTGGTCTCGCTTGAACTGTCTCTTGATAAATCCCCCTCGGGGTGGGAATGGTGGTTGCTGAGGCCTAGCATTCCTGGGGTGGTTTGCTATAACATCTTCGGCCCCTGCTAGTCGTCCTCGTACGCGATCTGCGGATGTGTCCATTCGGTCATCGTTCTGGAGTGGTGCTAGTAACTTAGCTAGTGTTCCTCCTGTAGCCCGCCCCGGTTTGAAGGCATCTAGATTCCCCCTGACCGTTTGCATGTGAATCCACTTCTGTTGCCTCTTCAGGGCGGATTCTCTCCATTCTTCATAGTTTCGGGGGTCGTCGTGTTGATACATTGTCTCGTATAGTGCGCGCGGTAGTCCTCTTGTGAAGTATTTGAGCGTTTGCTTGGCGTTGATGTTATATCCCGCATGTCGAACGAGTTGTTCGAATTGGGCGATGTAGTCGTCGATTTTTCCATCCTTCATGTGAATACCGGCATCGAGCTGGGCCTGTGCTCGTTCTTTACTGAGAACGTCGCCGAACTGTCTTTGAAAGGCATGGAGTAGGTTCTCCCACAACCTATTGTTGAATTGGTTGGTTCCCGTGGCGACTTCGTTGATGAGCCATTGACTTGCCGACATGACCCATTGGTTAACCGCGTTTCCCTGGATGTATGTGAGAAACAACATAGCTTTCTGATATTTATTCAGCATTGCTGAATGATTTGCGTTGACTCCTGCGTAGACCTCCCATTGGAGGATGAACGCCTCGGCTTGTGACCTGCTTCCTGTAAATGTGGGTGGTGGGTTACCGATAAATTTATTGTTCCCCCCTGGGTGCGCGTTGTGGGCTACTGCAGGCCCTCCTAGAGGTGGTCCTCCTCCTGGCGGTCCTCCTCCTCTGCCTGGCGGTCCTCCTCCTCCACCTGGTGGTCCTCTTCCTCCACCTGGTGGTCTGTCATCTTGTGGTCGCAATGGTGGGAATGGCCTGTTTTCAGGTGATGGTACCCTGTTGCGATTGAGCCGAAATTCGTAGAACATTTCTGTTCCTTTGGGGATACTTGGTGCATCGGGGACATCCGGTCCCATGGCTCGGTTAACGGCTTCCATGTCTTCTGGTTGTAGTTGTTGAACGTGACCTGTCTGTTCATTTATGACAAGTCGGGGTGGCGATACTTCTGTTTGAGTGGTCATGTAGCTGAATGGTATCCCTCTGATTGGTTCGGGGATGTGTAACTCAGCTGTTTGCGCAGCTAGTGCGTCTACCTCTGGTGATTGCACTGCGATTTCTTCGGGTTCTACTACTTCACTTCGCGGGGTCGGCGATCGTTCGCTAGTATGGCTTGATGCCGCTGGTGTTTCTGTTCGTAGTTGGAATTCGGCCCTTGGTGGTTCCAAATCGAGGTTTTCTCCTTCTTGGCCGTCTATGGACCCTTGTTGATTGATTGGTCGTGCGTCGATCAATGGTATATTGATGTGTAAGTCGTCGGCTGCTGGCCGTGTTGCTTCGAAATAGCTGTTAGTGTTGCTCCACCTGAGCTCGACCCAGCAACAGTGCTCTTTGTTGAATACTACGGGATGATATCGCTGTGCGGTGGCTGCTTCTGCGTAGTATCCTGTGTTGTCTTCTTCGGATCTTCTGGTGTCCGGTACATGTCGCCACCTTACTCGTCCTATGAGGTAGCGAATGGGTGCGTCTCGTTCCCTTGAGTCGACGCGGTAGGGCACGAAATCCCAACCGTCCTTGGTGTTGATAGTTGCCACGGCGTTCGATTTAGGAGAGCTTGGATTTAATGTTACGTGCGGGCAGCATGTGAGCCTGACTTAGGCGACTAAAGGGTGAACGCGGTGACTCAGCAAATTCCTGACTCTAGCGCAAAGGCAGAGTGTCGTCTCAACGCTCGAAGGCGGAGTTCGGTTTGTTCTTTCAGCGATTCGCGACCCCGAAGGATGAGAGAGAGAAGACACGACTTGGATAACAAGAAGAGAGTGGTACAAGAAATCCAAGCTATCGACCACAACAGTCGATAGCTTCCTTATAACGTATTCGCGCGATCCGCCTACGTCAGCGAGACCGCCACTACTACTAGTCTGCTGGTAATCGTCCACAGGTGTACAGTCATCGTATCGTAGGCCATCAGTCAGCCATCAGTCATCGTACAGTAATCGGTCAGTCAGCCATCAGTCATCGTACAGTAATTGTCCCCTTTGATCACGCCCCCTCGGTTATCGGTTAGGTCAGATACCTACTATGACCCGGGACGTAACAATCAGTGAGTCGTTTGAAAGGAATAGGGGTATCAGTGGCGTCAACATCCATGGGAACAACATTGTTATTGTTGTTTGTACGTGTGATGGTGGTTCGTTGATTCCTGTGGAACTGCCCCTGTTGTTGACCTATAAGGTTATTGTTATAGAGTTCACGGACTCTCCTGACTTCTTTCCCTGCCGCTGTTTGCCATTCTTCCATGGTATCTGGGGCGTTTTCTCAATCGATAACTCGTCGATGGATGTTGGGACGTAGTCCTGCCCTGTAGCGTGCAATAGTGCCCAAGGCGTCGAGGTCCCATCCTGCCATCTTAGCAAGGCGGTTAAAGGTGGCGTTGTAGGTGTCTATGTCAGTACCATCCATTTTTAGACTGAAGAGTTGGTCCGTGGCTGTCTGTTTCTTGGCCGTATCTCCCCAAGCATTCTTAAAGCCATTCTCAAAGTTTGTCCAGAGTGAGGCATCTGACTTGTCTTTGTAGCCTGTTGCGCTGGTGGTGGTGACTTTGACAAGGTCTTCCATCAACATATTGACCCAGTCATCGACGAATGGTCCTTTAATATATGTAAGTGCTGTGATGACTTTCGTGAAAGGGAGGCTGATGGATGGGTGATCGGCGTTTAAGAGGCAGTATAACTTAAACTCATTGAGGAATTTGTCAGATGTGCTTCGATCCCCCGTGAATATTCCTGGGGGAACGCCTTGGAGGCTAGTGGGGGTACGAGTACTGGTAGTCATGGTAGGTGTTATGGATGGGACAACGGACGTGGTGTTCGGTGCAATGAGAGGGTGAGTGCCTTTGAGTGTGACCGTGGTTTGTATCTGTGTCGCTGCTGTGGTTACGGTGGTATCTGAGGGAGTGGTGTGTGGTCGATACTGTGGGTGGTTAGGGTCGGTGGTGTGCCAATAGCCTAAACCGTAGGAGTTTTCTTTGGCGATACGAAGTGTTCGTCGGGTGTAGAATTCTCTTTTGTTATATGTGAGACCGAACCAAGCGTCTAAGTTCCCGTCGTTGATAAATTCGACAGGTACTCTCTTTAGTTCGTCTGGGTGGGGTTCGTTGATGTAGTAGCTGGCTTTAGCGTTTGTGGGTTTGTACCAATAAGCAGATCCTTTGATGTGTACTGGTAGATCGTCGGCTAATCTTCGTTCGACAATTACTGGGGAATCTTTGTCAGGGAAAGTGACTTCGACAGCCGCCACGGTGATTCAGTGATATGGAGTTATGGGGGGGTACAGGGTTTCGATGAAGACAAGCAAGTAGAATAAGCTTTGTCTTATGTTACGTCCTTGCGGAGACGTAGGTTGCTTGACGTGAGCCTAAGACGAGGATGCAGTGACTGGTCAAGAGTTCAAGGGTTTCCAAGTTACGAGTAGACACGCGTGATGGTGGTCAAAGATTCCTGTGGGTTTCAAGGTAATTCAGTGGTACAATGACTCGATGGTTCGATGAGGCTTTGCAGCCAAACAATGGAAGAGCAGAGGAGACAATGTGATTTGCAAGATAAAGTCGAAGACAAAGCTAGGGTACAAGCGGATACAAGCTACGTCTTATATACCCAGTAATGAGGAGAGATGAGTCGAAGGATATGAGTCACGTCTGAGTCGTTATAATGGTACAGCCTTCAGGGCTTAAGAAAGGAACATACGAAATGAGTCATTGTATAGTAGTATATGTCAGTGATAGTGAGTCATAACAAAGGGACGACTTGATTAGAGAACGATGGAGGGGATGAAACAAGTAAGCATATGTCAGAAGGAATGAGTAAGAAAGAAAATAATTGTCCAAACACGTCATGGTTATGACATGTGTGTCAGTCTTGTGGCTTTCACTTACTGTCTAGTATTATGATCCAGCGCAGGCACAACAAAATACATCCTTTTGATGAACCTATCTCCCTTTCACCGACCCTACCTTACCCCGTGTAGATAGGGATTGACAGGGGTAACCCCCAGGTAAAAAATCGCTACCCTTACCCCTACCCCCCAAAACCTGTACCCACCCACGCGGGTACGAGTTTTGGGGGTAGGGGTATGGGGTATGGTGGGTACGGGGGGTAAGAAATACCCCCCGGGTATGAGAGGAGGGTCCATAGTGACAGATGTATTCAAATAGTACTACCAAATCGCGTACAAATAGGAGTTCAACTAAGTGCTACCGTGTCCTGCCACTGTGCCAGTACTGCTAGAGAATGACAGGGGTATACAAAACCCCCGGGTTTTGCAAGGGGTATGACCAGGGGTAGGGGTAAGGGCACGAATGTTCATACCCCCAGCATACCCTTACCCCTCTCGGGGGTTCCAGGGGTACCAGGGGTAATGGAGGGGTATTGCCGGCCCGATTGCCGGTGTTGCCCCAGCCTGGCGACAGCCAGCCAAAGGTACTGTTACACTCTCATTTGGGCCACCTTCTGTTATTCGCAAAGGTGTTAATCAATCACCGTCTGGGCATCACACTCCTCCTCCTGCAGTTCCAGTACTTCCTGTGCCTTCACCTCCCCCTGCTTTAGTCAGTGTCTGGTTACTGCCCCAGCTTTACACCTTGAATCTGACAGCGGCAAATCACCCACTTCCCTACTTCATGTTCTGCCGATGAACTATTTGATCTTGCATCTCAGTTCTGTAACTTGCTTGAACTCTCAGTTGCTGCACCTGTGGTCACTCCACGCTCATTACCCGTTCAACCCAAAGAGACACCTGCCGAGAATGAACACTAGCCTTCCCTCACTGCTGTGCCCACGAAAATAGTGTCCAATGATGCCAAAACACCACTCTCCCTTGTTGCACTCCTGTTTGAGCCCGAGAAGATACCTCAGCCTTGGGTGTATTGGTGGCTGCAGCTTGATGAACCTTTGTCAGTGTTGTTCGCCTTTGATGCCTGGCACTGAAGATCATTACTCTGAGAGTGCTCTACGTGAGCGCACCCTTAGCGAATCATACACGATGCATTTGTACTAAAGACGATTGTTTATGCAAGGTTTCAAAACGTGCAAAGGAATGCATCACTAGTCACAACAAACTTAGAGATTTTCATATCTTGCAATCCCTAGTGTGCTGCACCCACGCGCAGCTTTAGCCATTCGACAAAAACATGTTTCGTAATGTAATAAATATATATATGGAGTTTCGCAGCGTGTGGAGGAATGCACGACATCCTGTATCACTGGTCACTGTGGGGTCAGAGCAGCTCAAATATCATATCCCTGGGCATGCTGCACGAGAGTGCGGCCCTAGTGTCACGTGCGGATCATGTGTCATGGCCAGTGGTGTCACCAAGCCGATGAAAGTACGATTTGCGTTGCCTGTGAAGGCTGAAGGCCCCCTGAAGTGCGGTTCACTGAAGAAGAAGAAGATGAAGAGTCTCTGAGATTGGATGCAGATGAGACATATGAGGTCGCGCGACTGTTGAGTACCGACGACCATTTCATTGTGGATAACAATACTGGCGATGTCATTCGTCTAGGAATGTGTCAGTCTGGGTCACGTGATTAGTCATGTGATCAGCAACCCCCAGACCACGTGGATCTGGTCTAAAGGATAAGTCACAGGGGAACAGCGATTGCCTCAGGTCGAGATATAATTCCTGAGAGGGTATAGTTGGATGCGGGATTCCCAACATGGTTAGGCTCTGTCCTGTTTAGGTTCTTTCTGATTGGAACATTCTGATGTTGCCTGATGGCTGTACTTATCATGCGCTGATGTTGCGCCGGACGATCATTGGACGATAGTGAGTCATATACTTTGTTATCACTGACTCATAGTGGGGCCTTATGCCTCATGTACTGTATGTTGCTTGGGTCGTTATCCCTGATAGCTGATTGGACGATACGATATGGTACGATACCTGTTATTCTTTGGGACTCAGATTAGGAGTCAGCCCTGTAGTGTATATAAGGTGCTCTGTCTTGATAGACGAGACCTTATCTTCGTTGTCTTAAAGTCTACCCTGAGTCTACCTTAAGAACAATTGAAGTGTTGGCTAGTTTGCCTGTTCCTCTCATCTTGTTGATCCTTGTGTGGTCTGTCCTCTCATCTCTTGAAGATCCCTGTTGTATCCTTCCAGTATAAGGCGAAGCCCTGGTCTTTTGGTTCGTCTTTCGTGTTCGACCATCGTTATTCAACTGCCGTCGGTCTGTTATTTGGTTCAAGGCCATCAAGAGTTCCAAGTCGGAACAATGTTTGGTAGAAACATTACACCTAGCAACTTCATATTTAGATGACCCTTAACTAAGTAACCCGCTGTATGATGTTTCATGGTGTGCGGATATCTGCATGGAAGTTTGAGGGTGTCACAGAGGGGTAAACCCTGGGGGTAACCCCTACCCCCGCTACCCCCGCTCTACCCCTACCCCTACCCCCCCAAAACCCCTACCCTCGTAAAGGGTAGGGGTTTTTGGGGGGTAGGGGTAAGGGTAGACAATTTCTACCCCGGGGTTACCCCTGTCACTCCCTAAGTACTGCCCGTCATCACGCCATCACCGCCATCGTAGTCATGTGGCCCATCGTCGCAGTTGTCACAGTTGTCGCAGTTGTCGCAGTTGTCATGGTTGTTGCGGTCATCATCCAAGTTGGGATTGTTACGGTCATTGCCGCTGACCACGGTTGTCACCATGGCAGTGGTTGTCCTCTGGGTCGACATCTTGAGGCCATATTCATGGTTGCTGTAATCGTGATTGTCGCCATCGCAAAAGTGGATGTCGGTGTTGGTGTTGTCATGTGTCATGGTTCATCGCCGTCGTCGCAGTAAGTTGCGGGGCTGGTGCCTTCCTGTTGCAGTTGGTGTTGTGGTTGCCATCACAGAGTGTGCCGAGTGTGGCCAATTGGCTGTGGCACAAAAAAGGGTGAGTGGGGAATCGAACCTGCGACACAAAAAGGTTATGTGACGACAAATAACCGGTGGCCCATTACACCAAAGTCACTTCGACTTTATCTTTCAACAATTCTATATATGTATTACCTGTTGTGTAACGTTTCCACTGAACGTTGATCCGACTTGGATCCAATGGGTCTTCCTTGCTTCAATACTGAGCAAAGCGCACGGCTTCTGAACTCAGGAACGACTTGAATGACTTGTAAAGGGGTGAATAACCAAGAAGGTCCCCTAACACCGCCTAGCTTGAGGTTCGTTACAAGGTGGCAATGCCTAACACTTAAGTTGGCAACAAGATAGTCACAAAGAACAATGACTCTGCTATAAGACTGTCTGATCTTCCTGAGAGAAGTACAGGTGGATTTCAAGACAACTAAGCTAGCGAACCATAGCGCAACTTGTATAGTATTTATAGGTAATTATCCATCAAGCCACAAAGGCGACAAACATAGTATGAGTAAGAAATAAGCATGATGACTCACAGGTCAATAAGCACATGTATAAGGCATCAATAAGCCATAAGTAAGCATCCTCAACAATGAGTGACTGAGCACCTCCAACCAGTGAGTAAGCAACCATGAGGCATCAATAAGCCCCTCATCGCATAAGTAAGCGATCACCAACCATAAGTAATCGAACAGTATGAAACTGTCATCCACAACAGTAAGCCAATAATAGTGCATCAATAAGCGAATGGCTCAGCGCTAACACAGGCGCTCCTTGGACTAATCCATCTTGAACACATACCCGAAAGGGGATCAAACCCGGCCCGCTGGATTCTGTTCCAACATCAAGCCACGACCCACTGGAGTGCGTCCCAACATCAAGCCGCTGGTCTTACACCACACAATCGCAATCTGTCATCGTTGGTCATCTTTGGGACACAACTGTCTTCCGCCAAGTTCCACTGGCTACTTCATCAGCGTCCCCTGACTTATGGGTTAGGTCAGATACGTACTGTGACCTGGGACCATTCCATCCTGCAAGTCCCATGACTTATCGATTAGGTCAGCTCCATGACCTGGGACTTTGTCACATGACCGTGTCACGTGACCCTCATCCGTCCTGTAATAACCTTCCTGCCAGCATCTAGGGTTCTACCTAGTGATTTCCTGGCTCCGGCTTAGGGGCCAGAAGCCAGCCAATGCCAGCCGTTCAGAGCCAAGCTGAGCTTGGGCCAAGAAGTGGCCCAGACTGGCCCATGGCTCTGGCCTCGGATTTAGAAAGCCACGGAAATGGCTTACGGCGCTGGCACTGGTTTGGTGAGGCCATGGGCCATGCCAGGCCACAAGCCACAAGCTGTCATAATCAGTGAGTACTGACACTCTTGTCGATGATCGTTTTTTTCATCCTTCTTGTTTAGATTCGCCATGTCATTTTTGTTTTGTTTAAAGGTTGGTCTTTTCGTTTATCCCCCCCCACTTGTTTATCACCCCCACAACCATGGCTTCCCATCCCAAACGCACCATCTTTCCCACTGAAAAAGCCCGAGACATGCCACTAACTTCTGAGACACACCGCAGGGCCATCGCAGCGACTTCGGTTGCCCTCCAACCTCAGGCTACACCTCCCGTGCCCACATCAAGCAGTTCAATGCCTCAAGAGTCAACATCGGCAACGGTTGACAGCCAGGTTTCCTCACCTGACCCAGAGACTCCAACTTCGACTAAGCGGCCTTGCCCTTGCCCTCTACTGCCAACGTCTTCCATCCAGACTATCCCTGACGACGATGCCGATTCTGCAGTTGTCGACGATACCCCCACGGGCCCCCAGGCAAAGAAGGCTAAGACGACCCTGCATCAAGATCTGCAAGCTGATACCTCAATTATCATAATCGAAGACAGTGACGACCTGAAAAATGAAACCCTCAACAAGTTAAATCCCTCAGCGGATATCAAGGCATTTTTCTCGGAGGTCCCTCGTTTGCCAGGTCAGAACAAGGGGCGCATGCAGTGCAACTTGTCCACGTATGTTGTCTCTCTTTTCTTATTTGTATCTTTCTTATTGCCTACCATAGACAGGGTCTAGGATGCTCGAAGCAGGAGAAGATCCTGACAAGTGAACACACAACCCTTCGCCGACATGCCGCAGCCTTACACACTGTAAGTACCTGATTTATCATCATGCTGGCATTACTAACTTGTTTCCTAGCATCGCTACAGGAAATGGTGTGAGTCGAACCACTTCGACTCAATGTTACCTGAGGATGCCAAGCTACGCAAGTCTATTGCACTTGAAAAAGGCTGACAGTCATCAGTAACAGAACACTTTGGCCCAGAGCCTGTGGACGCGAGGCCAACTCCTTACAGCCATGAGGCCTTTAAAAATGCCTCAATTGCGTGGCTCATCAAAACGAATCAGGTATGTCCGCTCCATAAAATATTCCATTACTTCTGTACTTCATACTAAATAAGTTGCGTGTCACCACAGCCAATTCAGGCATTCAGTCACCCCGAGTTCAAGGTGATGGTCGACATCACATCTCGAGCAAAACGTGATATTGACTTACTATCGCCCAAACAGTCAAGGGCGCACATCCTCAAGATGTTCAAGCAGCAGCTGTGGGCATTGCGTGTTCACCTTGCGGTAAGTTTTGTATCTTCACTTTGTACTTTTTTTTATCATCACAGATATGCATTAGGGCCCCACAGTCCGAGGTGAAGTCAGCCTCACATGTGATGCGTGGCAGGCCAGTAACACTGACGCATACTTCGCGGTGACTGGCCATTGGATTGAGGAGAAATTCCCCGGCAAGTGGACCATTGAGAATGCCCTCCTCGGCTTCACTCAAATGAACACGGCGCATAACGGCACTCGTCTAGGTCAAGCACTATACAAGGTTTGCAGTCGTCTTTAAATTGTGGCCAAGGTAAGTACAGATACCTTACGAGTAGCTCTACTAACTACTCTTCCATAGGTAGGGCACATCACGTGTGACAATGTGAAGAACAACGATACAATGTTAGAAGAATTCGCGCGCTGTTACAAGGCCAAGACAGGGCATGAGTTTGACACAAAGTGCCGACAAATCCGGTATGTCTTCTGGTCTCTTTGATGTATGACCTTTTCACTCAATCTGCGAAATCTGTTCTTCATGTAGGTGTCTCGCGCATATCATCAACTTAGCTACTCAAGCTGTCATCTCCATGCACAGCAAGGCAAGGTTCTGTAGTGGTAACCCTGAAGACGATCTCCTCCCTGATGATGTGGTTGGGACTGAACGCAATGAGATTGGCATTGTTTGTGCCATTTGTGTTAAGGTCTGTCGACTCCATTCTTTCAACTTCATCCACAATTCTAACATGATATTATAAAGGCGCGCTCCTCAGCTCAGCGTAAGGAGGCATTCAAGGCAATCCAATACCATCGAAAGGAGAAGTGTCACGATTCCACTAATCGCTGGTTCAACTTGAACCCGAAGGCTTTCCTTGAATCACCTCTAAGCCAAGCGCACGGCTTGCAACCTAGAAAATACGCGAGAAGGGCGAATAACCACAGATGGTCCCCTTATACGACGTCACTTGAAGATAACTCTTGACACAAGTGAACAATGAGAGAAGAATAGTCACAATGACCAATGACTCTGCTATAAGAATGCTTGACTATGCCTGAGAGGAATACAGGTGGAAGTTCAAGACAACTAAGCTATCGACTACTGGCGAAACCTGCCAACTACTTATAGTACTCCAAGACAGTATTCTAACTGAGCTTGAACTATAGTAAACACGACTCATGACCTAATCTGCCAATGAGAATTGTCCATCAAGCCACAGGGGCTTATCATGAAACATACAGTACATGAGGCATACGGCCTCACATGAGTCAGAGATAAAGACAACCATATGACTCACAAATGACATCAGAACACAAGATAACAAGATAACAAATGTCTCGGCGCAATATCAGCGCATCAGAATACCTTCCATCAGAATCGACCCATACTGGGAATTGTCCAGACCTTCGGCTATCGGGAATACCGCCTCCAACCTCATGCCTACTGTGGTCACATTATACAACGCTATTCCATCCTTGAAGTCCCATGACTTATCGCTTAGGTCAGATACGTGCCATGACCCGGGACTATCACGTGACATAATCACGTGATCTTCATACGTCCTGTAGTAGAGGTGCCAGCACTGGAGGGTTCTGCATGAACTAGCATTCCACTCACAATGTAACGTTTCTACCAAACGTTGTTCCGACTTGGAACTCTTGATGGCCTTGAATCAAATAACAGACCGACGACAGCTGAATAACAATGGTCGAACGCGAGAGACGAACCAAAGGACAATGGCTTCGCCTTATACTGGAGGAATACAACAGGGATCTTCAAGAGATGAGAGGACAGACCACACAAGGATCAACAAGATGAGAGGAACAGGCACTAATAGCCAACACTTCAATTGTTCTAAGAAGTATACTCAAGGTAGACTTTAAGACAACGAAGATAAGGTCTCGTCTATCAAGACAGAGCACCTTATATACACTACAGGGCTGACTCCAAATCTGAGTCCCAAATAATAACAGGTATCGTACCATATCGTATCGTCCAATCAGCTATCAGGGATAACGACCCAAGCATATCGACCAATCAATGAACAGGGATAAGCCCATACAGTACATGAGGCAGAAGGCCCCACTATGAGTCAGAGATAACACTATGTGACTCACTATCGTCCAATAATCGTCCGGCGCAACATCAGCGCATGATAAGTACAGCCATAAGGCAACATCAGAATGTTCCAATCAGAAAGAACCAAAACAGGACAGAGCCTAACCATGTTGGGAATCCCGCATCCAACTATACCCTCTCAGGAATTATATCTCGACCTGAGGTAACCGCTGTTCCCCCGTGACTTATCCTTTAGACCAGATCCCGTGGTCTGGGGGTTGCTGATCACATGACTTAATCACGTGACTCAGACTTACACAGTCCTAAACAAACGACGTCGCCAGTGTTGTTGTCCACAATGAAATGATCTTCAGTACTCAACATTCGCGCGACCTCATATGTCTCATCTGCATCCATTTGCAGCGTATCTTCATCTTCTTCTTCAGTGAACCGCACTTCAGGGGGGTCTTCAGCCTTCACAGGCAATGCGAATCGTACTTTCATCGGCTTGGTGACACCACTGGCCATGACACGTGATCCGCACGTGACACACAAGTTGAGCAATCCTCAATGCTTCTCCTTCTCCAATGTAGTCTTCTTCGTCTGTTCCTTGACTCCACACTAGAGCGCGTACCTGCTCTTCTTCGTCGTATTCTGGATCTTTGCCTACCCATTTGTGTGCTTCTGGGCAATCTTGGCAGTCTTTCCAGTGTTCATGCATGCAACGGCGCGTCTTGACGTTGTCCGAAGGCGAGACGATGTCAGATCGTGACAAGAAGCCCCTCCAACTTGTGCTCGACATGAAAGTTCGGTGGAGCTCCACCTTCATAATGCTCACTCATGCAGAGTCACAACGACAGGTATGTACATCTTATTGCTCTTTTATCTCTGTTCTTACTGAATGTCCAGACGGTCGATGAGTTTATCTACGAACTTGGTGTAACGTCCCGGGTCATAGTAGGTATCTGACCTAACCGATAACCGAGGGGGCGTGATCAAGGGGACACTTACTGTACTATACGGGTGGCTGACTGACGGATTACTGTACGATGACTGATGGTTTACTGATGGATGACTGATAGCTGACTGACGACTTACGATACGCTGACTGTATCTCCGTGGACGATTACCCAGCAGATTAGTAGTAGTGGCGTTCTCGCTGACGAAGGCGGATCGCACGGATAGGTTATAAGGAAGCTATCGACTGTTGTAGTCGATAGCTTGGATTTCTTGTATCATTCTCGACTTGTTATCTGAAGACGTGTTCTCTCTCTCTCTCATCCTTCGGGGTCGCGATTCGTGTCAAAACGACAAAGCAAGAACTCCGCCTTCGAGCGTTGAGACGATACTCTGCCTTCGCGCTAGAGTCAGGAATTTGCTAAGTCACCGCGTTCATCCCCTAGTCGCCTAAGTCAGGCTCACGTGCTGCCCGCACGTAACACTTGGGCTCAAGGAAAGCAACCTCGAGAAGAGGCGCAAGATCAACTCACTCGCTTTGCATGAGGATGAATGGATGCGAGTAAATTTATTCTGCAACCTTCTCCAGGTGAGTTCTGTGTCGTCAATTGGTTCGATAAGCACTATTGATGCAATATGTGCCTCACTTCAGCATGCCGACGACGCACAGCAGGCCTTTTCCTCTTCCTCAACACCGACCCTATATAATGCCTTGCCCACGCTGGAGAAGCTTCATGCAGCATGGACGAAGGCCTCCCTCAAGACGCGTTATTCCCATTTTGTACCAGCTCTTGAAGCGGGAATGGTCAAGCTCAATACATATTATCAGCGATCGGCTGAATCGGATGCACATATCATGGCAATGGGTAAGTAAGTTAATTGATTCATCACTCTATGAGACGCTAATGGAGACCATTGTGATCTAGTCCTCAACCCAAAGATGAAGATGAAGTACTTCACGAAGCAATGGCCTACCCTCATTTCAGAAGTTGAAGAAGTAGTTCAGAAACGCGTAAGCTAGTCTCCATTGTATTTCTTATGCACTGCTGATAGGGCCAATGGAAGTTCATCAATCGCTTTGATGAACTGCACAAGATGCCGCCTGCTCAGCCCTCTCAAAAGATCTGCGTTGCCCAAGTCTGGCCGGCGCCCCAACCTTGTTGACACTGACACTGAAACAGAAGACGATGATGACTGGCAAGCTGACTGCCCGACAAGCTCTTGGATAGATGAATGGAAACTCTATCTCAACACCTACGAAGTTGTGCCGGACAAATCAGGGATAGTTGACTGGTGGGGGGTATGTATTTATTTCTTAACCTCCACCTGCATTCAATGCACTTACACACTAGCACACCTTAGGCAAATGGAGGTTGTTACCCAGTTTGGCAGTCACTTGCGCGAGACTATCTTGCAGTCATGGCTTCATCAGTCTCCAGTGAGAGGGCGTTCTCCTCTGCTGGAATCACGATATGCAAGCGGTGCAATCACCGGGATGGTGACATCGTTGAGGCATTACAATGCCTCAAGTCATTCATTAACGAAGACATTATGGTAAGGGACTTTACTACAGTTGCTGAAGAAGAAGTCAACTTGGACTATGTGGACGAGCAATATGCCAACCAAGACCGGACCACAGCTGAGGCAATGGAGTCAGAGGACTTGGACAACATATCACATGAGCGGGGTTCTGAGGACGATGGCGTTGCTGGTGATGAAACAGAGACATTGGACTCACAGACTTAGAGATACGGACAGTATATTTTGTTACTACAGTAGTACAGTTACCGTAATACTAGTTGACTTATGGCTGGTTTGACATACCAGCCGTGGCTTGCAAGCCATGCAAGCCAAAAACATATAAAGCCACGCTTTGCAGGCCATGCGAAGCCAAAGCTCTTTGAGGCCTTCATAGGTGGCCTTGGTGTTCGTTTTTCAAGGCCAGAGCCACCATAAGCCAGGCCATTTGACTGGCTTTCAGGCCAAGCCGGGCCAGGAAACCACTAGTTCTACCGCGAGTTATCAGGTTACTCACAAGCTGGCAGACTCTGCACGCCTCATCATAGGCTAGGTAGTTGTCATCTTCTGCCGCTATGTAGCGTTATCACCTAACGCTGGTTCGACTTGAACCCGTCTGTGACGTGATACTCGAGCGTATGGATGAATCCTGGCAAACACAGGCAACTTAGCTAAGTTGCACAGCCACTAGGTCACTTGGTTGACACTAGGGTATCCCGAGGGACAAGCTTCAATCGAAAGATTGGGATAGAGCGAAGAGAAGACAAGTTGGTGAAGATTCAAGAAGACCAAGCTAAAGAGCCTTGGTCTTGTCGCTACAATATTTATACAATTACTCGCTGGCTTTAAAGCGCAGCTTCGAATCCAAACCCTAGTACTACTATACTAGTAATGAGTCATTGTCCGTTCTAATAATACCTGAAACACCGGCAAACCCAAATACCGGCGACGCGTAAGTGTCCATGACTAATAACGGCTTACTATCGTAGTCATAACCGTATAGTAAGCATTCCGAACTCCGAGACCTCGTAATGATGATGATAACCGGTCCACAACATGTCAAACCGTGACATTACCCCTTTTTCAGGCAGAACGTCCTCGTTCAAACACCCAAGGAATAATGGTCGCACCTCGACTAATTGAAACCTCCTGATCCATGATCCTCTGCAGTCCATTAGCTTCCTCTAGCCGACGTGTACACTTCCTGACTTCGTTACCGACCACATACTGCTCATTTTCCAGAGCAGTGATGCGTTCCGCCAATTCGGAGTACCGACTGGTAACAGCCCGGTATCGAAGGACCTCCGCCCATAACGACCGATCAGGGATCTGCCCCATGGCCAAGTCGACCCCATGGCGATCACCAAAATCCTGTCGCAAGTACCGCATTTGATCATGCGTATAATGGCGGTTGTTATCCACGGCATCGAGATCGGGAGCGGCATGGACTTCACCTTGTTGGATCTCCCCCCCTTTCCTCATACATCCATATACGATGGGATTGTTGCCAGGCATCACATGGATGTACTTGGCAACAGTGACGTGACCGTTTTCGGTCATGCGGAAATTGATAAATCTGGGAGGGATGTTTAGTTCGAAACCATCGGGGGCGTCCGCCTTATCCCGCGTGTGCTGTCGGTCAGCTGGAGCTCCTCCTCCTCGGTAGTCAGGGAAGCAAGGGCTTTCTTTTGCCACTCCCACACCAGCTCTTCTTCCTCTCCTCGTCCCCCTTGGCACAAGTGATATCCCTTCATCCTGGGATTCCGATACTTGGCGGGGATTTTGATTTTCTTTGTCCGAGTCATCTTCTCGAGCTTGGAGGGTGGCACGGATGTGAATACCCCAGGACATCGCGGGGTCCATGATGACGTTAGTGGGGGGGTCGACATTAATATATCGAGGCGTCGGCGGTGGAGGGATTTTGACGGGGTCGTTGTTACATGTACAGTTGTAGATGAGTTGTCCGCAATCATAGTGGATGTGGGAGTCGTCGGCGTCAGAATGGCCTGGACATGACAGGGCGGTTTGCTTACAACTTCCACAAACTCTGACCACGTCACTGAGGTTGGAGCCGCTTGGAATCTTGATAAGCGTTTGTGGAACAATGAGATTCTCGACTCGAGTAGGAGCTCCCTCCTCCACCTCCGATTGGTCTTCCTCCAGTCCTCCAGCGTTGTGTCCACATACATCAGGGGTCTCGGGAATGAAATCCCCAGGTCCAATGCATCGAAAGGCGGCGGCGACTTCGGCATTGGTAGGTTGAGTAACAATGGGAAGATGGTAAGATGTTTGTGAAGTAGTAGAGGCAGCAGTAGGGGAAGTGGTCATTGTTCGACGAAGGAAGAACTGGTGTGCTTCATCCAGTGAATGGCCTGTCTTTATACGTGAGGGAGTAGAATTCAGAGTCCGTTTGAACTCAGCTAAGGCGTCAGGAGCATGTATGTCAGTGGCGTTGACCCACTGCGACTCCGAGTCTGGATACCCCTTCCATTTGATAAGGAATTGTTTGCGCCTTGTTCTGCCGAATTGCCGTTGGTCTAGAATCTTCTCAATTTCGTATTCTTCTTCGCCATCGATTAATTCAGGGGGAGGTCTTGGGAAATTTGGTCCGTGAAAGGTAGTTTCGCAATAGGGGGTGAGAAGATCGATATGAAACACGTCATGAATGCTCCACTTGATGGGTAATTCCAATCGATAATTGACAGGGGACATCACCTGGACAATCTGGAAGGGTCCATGTCGTTTGGGCGCAAGCTTGGCGCTTGGCTGATGAGTTCTCAGGTGACGCCCTTCTAGCCATACACGATCCCCTATTTGGAACTTGGGCGTATCTTTATGTAATACCCATGACTTCTGAGCTTTGATGATTTGTTTTTGAGCGTGTTCCCGTGCCTGTTTGAACTGGTCAAGGCGCAACGCCACTTGTGGCATGGGACTGGGCGTTGAATTCCAATCAGCACGAGGATTATGTCCCATCAATAGGAAGAATGGAGACTGCCCTGTGGCTTCACTAGGCCAATTGTTATGCGTAAACTCCGCTATTGGAAGATAAAGATTCCAATTGTCTTGTCTTTCATTTACCCAAAAGCGGAGATATTGTTCGAGCCATTGATTTGTTCGTTCTGATTGTCCGTCCGTACGAGGGTGATATGCGGTGGATATGTTCTGGTTTATCCCAAGTTGTTTGCATAGTTCTCTTGTGAACTTGGACGCAAATCTAGGATCTCTGTCGCTAATGATTTTGTTTGGTAATCCATACCGCATGAACACGTGTTTGATGTATAATGCCGCTGTTTCTTCTGCGTTGATTTCCTCATTACAAGGAATAAACACGGATGCTTTGGTACAGTCGTGATCCGTGACTGTAAGGATTGAATCATAACCCTGTGCGATGGGTAATTTAGTGATGAAATCGAGAGCGATAGTCTCAAAAGGCATAGCTTCCGGTTTAGGAAATATAGGTTGTAATGACGCCCTGATAGGGCGATTATTGATTTTGTGTCGTTGGCATTCCGCACAGCCTCTAACGTATGCCAATACGTCTTGTCGTATTGTTGGCCACCAATAGTATCGTTCTACTATTTTGCCAGTTTTGCTGATCCCTGGATGACCATGTACTGGGGTGTCGTGATGAGCAGCGATAATTGACTTTCGCTCCTCACTTTCCTTGGTAATTACTCTCCTGCCTTCTTTATACCATACCCCGTTGATCTTTTTCAATTTGTGTGGATCTACCCAGGGTTTGATAACGTCTTCGTTTTGTTCGTCTTTTTGATTGGTTGACCTCATTTCCTCTACTGTGATCGTTGCGAGCGACTGGTTAAGCATTCCTGTACGATGTGTGTTGCCAGTTCATATGAATACTTTGTCAGGTAATACTGTGACATTTTCATTGTCTTGTTCTCCGTGATCGTAGTCGGGTCGTCTTGACAATGCATCTGCTCACCCGTTTGCAGTTCCTTTTATGTGGTGAATTTCGAGATCGTATTCCGATAATTCTAGCACTTCCCTTGCGACCTGTCGACTGATCTTTTGTGGTTCTCTCCAATACCGCAAGTTCATGTGATCTGAAAATACCTTGATTTTATGGGGTGATCCCGCTAGTAATGGCCTCCAGTGCCGTAGGGCTTTGACAATTGCCAATAGTTCAAGGTCGTAGATGTCATAATTTCATTCTGCTGTGTTAAGAGTTGCGGAGTAATAACCTATTGGATGTCTTTTGCCATCAGTTTTCTTTTGGAGTAGTACTGCTCCCACCGCGAAACCTGATGCATCCACTTCCAATTCGAATTGATCCTTCAGTATTGGGTGTGCCAATACAGGTTCACTTGTAACTCGTCTCTTCAATACTTCAAACGCTTGTTGTTCCGTTGAGCCCCATTGCCATTCCGTTGTTTTCTTCGTGAGATTGTTTAGTGGTTTGGCAATTGACGCAAATCCTCTTATGAATAGACGGTAAAAATTGCAAAAACCCAAAAAAGATCGTACGTCCTTCACTTTAGTTGGCGTTGGCCAATTTTTAATGCCTGCGATCTTTACAGGGTCCATGCGTGTTACCCCTTTTTCAAGGATTACCCCCAGGTAATCGAGGGATGTCGAATGAAAGGTGCACTTCTCCGGTTTGAAAAATAGGTCGTACTTCGCGGCTACTGTTAGCACGTCCCGAACTGCGTTGACATGATCAGCAATATTTGTTCGGGTAGCGATACCGATGTCGTCCATATAAACTCGAATAGTGGTCCCCTTTGCGTCATGTTTCGTAATCGTGTCCCGATATATGTGATTCATCATGGTTTGGAATGTGGCAGGGGAATTTGTTAGTCCGAAGAACATTACAGTGGGTTCGAAGAGTCCATATGGCGTTTTAAACGCCGCCTTGTGTTCATCGCCCGCTTTGATACGGATATTGTTGTATCCCCACCTTACGTCGAGTTTAGTGTATATGTGTGCACCGCTAAGATCTTTGATGAGGGTTTGAATCAATGGCAGTGGGTAGTTGTTGCGGATTGTGAATTCGTTAATCCGTCAATAGTCCTGTACTGGGCGTAGTTTTCCGTCCTTCTTTTTGACGAAAAAGAACGGAGAGGCGTACTGCGATTTAGAGGGTCTGATGTACCCTTTGTTGAGTTGTTCCATGATAAAATCATGTAGCGGTTTATCCTCCAATTGTGAGAGTTCGTATATAGAACAATTGATATGGTCTGGAGCATTAGTTTTGAATTCAATGGCATGATCCCATTCTCGTGAAGGGGGAAATCGGTGAGATTCTTCCTCGCTAAAAACCTTTTTGAAATCGTCATATTCCTCCGGTATTTGGATCTTTTCTTTAGGTCCTGCGGCAATGGCGAGATCAGTGGCGGCTCCTTTGATAGAACTATGCTCCCCTAATTTTGCGACGATCTTGTCTTTTGCAATGTCTGAAAGTAGACAAGCTACTACGTTGACATTGACTTTAGGATGACATGATTTGATTACGATTGGTAACACATTTTCGTCAATCGTGCCATGCTTCCAACTGAATTTTGGTTCAAAAGTGCTAAGCCATGGATATCCGAGGAGGAGATCTTCTTTTCCTATGTCCGCTAATAGGAATCTCATTTTCCTGGTAATTCCTTTTGTCAATATTTGTAGATCGACAAAGTGGGTGACTGATCCCTTTTTGTTTAGCGTGTCATTGATATTGAATAATTGTTTTGGGTTTGGCAATAAAGCCGTGCCCAATCCCATTCGTTTCACAAATCGTGGATTTATGAAATTGTCCGTTGCTCCGGAATCTACTAATGTTTTTATATCGGCCTTGTTGCTGCTGGTTCGGATTGACACTGGAATTTGCATAGAATGGAAGCGAGTTATGTATACAGCATTACAACGTAGAGCCCTCACCCAGGCCGTCGGGTTCAGGCGTCCCCAAAATCCTTATTTCCCATCAACTCCTGCATTGCCATGGCTTTAAACTCCTCGGTTTCGTTGGCTGCAGTTCGTAGCCAATCATTCTTCCTTTCTTCAGTGGTGTGATTATCTGCTACCATTTGAGCGATGTGGAGATCTTCTCCGGTCTCAGAGCGATCATCTACCACTTCTAGGCCCCTAGAATTGCTAAAGGGTCTAGGTGGATTTGTGGTTGACGTGGCTGAGTGCAGTTACGACTGAGGTGTCCTTTCTTCTGACAATTATAGCAAATTACTTCCCTGAGATCGGGAGGTTGCCTTCTTCGCAAGAATCCTTCGCGAGGTTTGAAAGGTGGTTGTGAATTATTGAGATATGGTCTCGGCTGCGCCAATGCGTCTCTGCATGCGCTAGTCGTGCTCAGGCTCTAGCTCGATCGGCTGACGTATCCATCGCATCTGGATGGCGTCTGAACTGTCTCCAATTTGTTTGAATTGGTGGTGATGGCCGGGGTTGTATTTGTACTGATCGATTTTGTTTTTCAAATGGAGATATTGACCTTGGCGTTTAATGGCTGCCCTTTTCCAATCCTCGTAATCTGTGGGATTGTCATGGAGATAGATGGTTTCTTGTAGTTTGTTTGGCAATCCATTCGCGAATAGATCAAGGACCATTGGTTGATCTATATTGTAGCCAGCATATCTGACCAGTTGTTCGAATTTGCCACGTACGCGTCAATATCCCCTCTTTCCATTCTGATGCCCCTTCTCAATTCCGTTTGTGCTTTCTCTTCTTTAGAGTATCTGCGTATTGCCTCATGAATGATGAATGGGTGTTGTACCACAACCAATTGTCAAGAGGGTCCGTCCGTTGACGTCGACTTGGACTCGTAGCCAAGCCACCATTGATCCTACCCATTCGGTTACGGCAGTTCCCTGGATGTAGGTGAGAAATAACATAGCTTTTTGATAGGGACTGCGCATAATGGAATGAGTTGAGTTGATTCCTTCATATAAGCTCC
>WITN01000247.1:0-106767 GCA_015025155.1 Lactarius quietus
CTCTCTCGTCCCACGGGGCCGCGTATCAAGACAAACAAGAAGTCAACTCCGCCTTCGCGCGTTGAGACGTTACTCAGTCTTTGTACTTGAGTAGGACTACTGCTGAGTCACCGCGTTCACTTACGTAGCCTAAGTCAGGCTCACGTGCTGCTCGCACGTAACACTGCTATCTTCCAGCCAATGCTCAACTGTGCTTTGCACGCAGCAGTGCACCCTTTCAACTAGCAGATTATATCAGTACACTTGTATACTAGCCACATGTGCAATGACTTACAGTCATCCATCCATGTGCCTTCATCTTCAGATGTTTCCCAAAGCTCCAAATCCAAGACTGCTGTGTGTTGTGTTGTCCAGGCTTGCCGATCCAAGGACAAGGGTTGCAACATGAAGGTCCTGTGGGGTAAGCGTTGGATGTTCCAGAGCATCTGGATGTGCCAGTCGGATGTTCCAGAAGGCATCACATGCCATGCTGTAAATGCAGGCATGCTCATGTACTGTAGTATCCACACTGCTAATAGCAGTCCATGCATGAGTCTTAGTCTGCTGAGTGTTTTAGCAGATCTGACCTGGGTCTGGAAAGAGCAGACTTGAAGCCAAGGGAAAGGCAATCCTGTGAAATGGATTCATTGGCTTGGGCAAGGCAGAGGTGAGCTTCTTTGGCTGCTAGGGATTGCACATCATGGGTAACACACCAGTTCCATCCCAGGGATGATGGAAGAAGGATTGAAAGATCTCAGGATTAGGACTGTCCACCCCAGAGCCATCTGAAGCCAAGGACGAAGGCTGATCCAATGAATGACTGGAATGCTTGGGTCTGTAGGTCACATCATATCAGAGTACTCCACATTGTTATACACATCATATGTGCCCATATGGGAGATGGTGGAATCACTGACATGGCTATGTGCAAGGATGAATGAATCTGCTTGATGTTGAAATGTATCAACAAGTCTTTGAAGGTGAGTTTCTCTTGTTTTATAAATATGTACAGTTGCATCTGTTGTGATGTTTGCTACCAGAGGTCCAAAGTTGGTATTGATTGCCAGTCTGAGAAGCATGTCAGTGTGTCATAACATCCCATATGTGTATACACTCACTGTAACTCTTGGATCCTGATACCAGAGGCAATCCAAGATGTTTGCCCATGGGTGGTGGGATCTCCACCTCCTCTGAAATGAGCTTCTATTGTATCTCTGCAAGGGATGGTTGCTACCTTGTGCATTAGCATGACTTTGATAATGAAGTGTTGTCTTTCATTACCCTTCACTGTAACAGTATCATATATGTCCATAACAGTGGAATCAGAACATCTGTTCAACTGGGCATTCCTCTCTGACTTCAGCCATCGTTTGGTGTGCTTCTTGAGGCATTTGGTAAGGGAGTTAAACGTGTCTGCACTTAAAGTTCATGCCCACTTCCATTCTCTTCCACCTCTTCAATATGGATGGAACTGGATATAGACATGGAGCATGAGTGTAATATAAACTGAAGCAGTGAATTGACAAACCCATGTAACCATCTTCTTCCAGTTGGAGTGGTTCATCTGAGCATCCAGCACCTCTTGGCGATAAGCAGGGACATCCCTCAGATGCTCCAGGAGATGTTGTTGAGTGGGGCCCACAATGTCTCAATGATCTCCCCATCCACTTGCTTTGCACCAGAGATATAGCTAGGTGAATAGTGAGGGAGACATGAATCTTGGTGTCCATGTATGTGAAAGAGGCCTATGCCAGTCCAGAGTTCCAGGGAGTTAGCTATAGATAGCTCTGGACTCTTCTCCACTCTGTTGCTTAGATGGACTCCATATTGGCACATGATATCATACATTACCAGGGCCACAGGGATGTCCTCCACATTGTAAGACAGGGCCTTGCAAAGGCTATAGTCCATGTTAACTTGCCTGGTGGGGAAAGTACATTATACTTTGCCTTGAGAAGCAATGAAGATAGGGCATACCTCTCACCCTTCTGGAAGTCAACCACAGAAGTGGGCACAAAGAACACATGGCAGAAAGCTGTTGCTCCAATGCCTGTGACATCTAGATGTGGTCAACTGGAGTTAGCTTGTTCAATGGCCTTGTATGTGTTGCATGTGCTAGGCTGCATATCCATTAGCAAGTGTCCACATAGATGTCATTGGGCAATGTACTTGAATGGATTCCTGACAACTTTTAAGGTGGGTCTTGTATGCCTCAGGATTGGCCATGAAAACCATTCTGGGGGAAAGTGGGACATCATTATCTCCAGATCTGCATCGCATATGCTCTGCAGCAAAGTTGCCATCATAATAAATGTTCTAACAAGCTGATTCCTATGAAAGCATTGTTAAATACATGGTCATTAATATCATGAAGCTATACTCATTGTATCTTATCTTCCAGTCATCTGGCAAATTAATCCCTGGTTGTGGGCATGCTGGGCAAAAGATGGCCATAGAACCATCAATGCCATCATCATCTTGATGTCCCCGACCACTCTGCATCCTGTTTCTAAGGTCTCTCCATTGACGAGATGCTCTGAGGAGCTGCCTATACAGGTTCTGTTGCCGAGAGCATGAGCATATATCATATCACACTGGAATGGAATTGGAACATACAGGGACAGTGTGAGGGAACATCTGATTGGTGATGCCTTGAAGCTTTAAAAAGTATTGCTGGGCCATTGTCTTGCACTCCAGATTGTCTGTTAAGAAGTACTCCAGAGCAGAGAAGGTGAAAGCTGTTTCTATCTGCTTGAAACTGGAAGGGAACATCCCAGACTGAAACAGTTGCTTGTCCTTCTCTCCTGCATTGGGACAGATGCAGTATAAGACCTCCATATTGAAGACACCAGATTGGTGGACCACAGTGAGCAGTGGATTTCCTGAGGCTTCAGTCCTTAGTCTCTTGGAATTCCCATGTAATGTATCAATCAGGGGGTCGGTATTACCAAAGAGAGGATCTGACAGGTAATGAAGTGACTCAGCAGGGAGGTAAGCATTGGAGATATCTGGAAGTTCTGGAGAAGGTGAGGTCTCCTCATTGATTGCATTATGAGATGCAGGTTTAGTCTGCATAGACTTCTTCTTTGAGCAATGAGCCTTCTCTGCTGCTTAAATGCCCTGATCAAATATCAAAATATTAGGGCATAGATTCAAAACAATGAGTCAAGATGATCATACCTCCACTGTCATTGGACATGGATGGCCTTGATGGCCAAGGCACAGTACAAATCCCAGTGAATATAATGATACTGGCATAAAGTGACTGCCTGTCCATTGGGACATCCAGTGGAATGGGGTGCTTCTGTGGGATTGAAGGCAGCAGGCCTTGCAGAAGTAGGTTCCTCCAATGCAATCAGAGCACTTGACCTCCATTGCTCTATCACAGACAGAGCACTTTGGAGCCTGGGTGACCCCCTCCATCTCCAGTGATAGATGGAGGTATCTGTCCCTGTGATCCAACCATTGCTCCATTGGTGTCTATAAAAACATTAAGCTAATGGTTAACACAGAATAGTAACATAGTGACTTGCCTGGGATTGGGAGTGGCCAATGTCCACTTCGCATACATCATTTGGGTCCTCCTGGTCTTCATGGATGTGAAGGGGATACCTCTCTTCAGTGTCATTCAATGTCTGAGGAACATCCCCATGGTCATGCTGTTGTGCAGATGGCTTGGTAGATGTCTTCTTCTTTGAGAGTTGTGGAACAACACATTCAGTTGTTTGGATGTCCTGCATTGACCACCTGCTTCTTGTGACAAAGTCAACTGTATTGCCCAAGGGTATGGTGAAGTGGGTCTTTGGGGGCATATGTGAAATGTAGTAATGGGTCTTAGTGTGAACTGTCTGGGATATCCGAGGATGCTACCAGAAGTGCTGGCAATGTCCAGTACTTAATATGTTCATGTCTGGACATTTCCTGCTATCATATAAGTAACTGTGAAGCAGTCTAATTGTACATGAATATGTTGGCAAACATTGACTACACAGGTATTAGATTGATTGATTAATGTTAGTTAGACATCCACATCACTGCTGCACTGCTCTGCTTGTGATAGGACATCTGACTGAGAGCCCTCTATGTCACCTGAAACAGATGGCATATCAACACCTTCCACTTCACACAAGGCCCTGATCATGGCTGTGACATCCTCCATATTCAAGTCCATTCTGTCAAATTGAGCATGAAGTTCTGCATCCTAGATTGCTGGTGAGACAGAATGCCATGATTAATAACAGATGCACATACATCATATTCATTGATATCCTGATCAGGAAATGCTGGGTGTTCTTGTTACGTGCGAGCAGCACGTGAGCCTGACTTAGGCGACAAAGGTGTGAACGCGGTGACTTAGCAAATGATGGACTCTAGCGCGAAGGCAGAGTATCGTCTCAACGCTCGAAGGTGGAGTCTTGCTTCTTTGTAGCTTGTAAGCTGGTCGCGACCCCGAAGGATGAGAGAACAGAAACTTCTGATAACAAGTCGAGAATGGTACAAGAAATCCAAGCTATCGACTACAACAGTCGATAGCTTCCTTATATCCTACTAGTGGGGTCCGCCTTCGTCAGCGAGACCGCCACTACTACTAGCTGCTAAGTAATCGTCCACAGGTATCAGTCATCGTATAGTAACACATCAGTCAGCGTATCAATCAGCGTATCAGTCAGCGTGTCAGTCATCCCGTTGTATCGTACAGTAAGCGTTCCATCAGTCATGCATCCGTACCGTAAGAGCCCTCCTAGATCACGTCCCATCGCTTATGGGTTAGGTCAGATACTTACTATGACCCGGGACGTTACAGTTCTGGTGGAATTGTCAGGCTTATTGTCTCAACACCTGAATCACAACCAAACATGTCTGTCATGTGCGGAGCACGTGCCATGACCAGCAACACTACCAAGCCTATGAAGGTGCACTTTGGGTTGCCTGAGATGGCTGAAGACCCCCTTGTGGCGCAGTTCAATGAAGAAGACGATGAAGAGTTGCTGAAGTTGGATGGTGATGAAGCATTTGAAGTTGCTCAAATGCTAAGTACTGATCAATATTTTATTGTGGACAATAACACTGGCGACACAATCCATCTAGGAATGTTGGAGTCTGAGTCACATGATTAGACACATGATCCACAGTAAAAAAGAAAGTCAAGAAAAAGTCCACCAAAAGTCCACCAAAAGTCATTGACTTTCTTGACTGAAATGCAGGTTTTTTTGACTAATTATTGACTACAAAAGTCAGGTTTTAGTCAAAGAAAAGTCATCAAAAAAGTCATCTGAAAGTCATCTAAAAGTCATTGACTTTTTCTTGACTAAAATGCAGGTTTCTTTGACTAATTATTGACTAAAAAAGTCAGGTTTTGGTCAAGAAAAAGTCATATCAAAGTCAACTTAGTCATTGACTTTTTCTTGACTGAAATGCAGGTTTTTTTGACTAATTATTGACTAAAAAAGTCAGGTTTTGGTCAAGAAAAAGTAATATCAAAGTCAACTTAGTCATTGACTTTTTCTTGACTGAAATGCAGGTTTTTTTGACTAATTTCTGACTACTAAAGTCAGGTTTTGGTCAAAGAAAAGTCATCAAAAGTCATATACAAGTCATATACAAGTCAAGTAAAAGTCATAAATAAGTCACACACAAGTCATGTACAAGTCAAATAATAGTCAAAGAATAGTCAAGGAAAAGTCAGACACAAGTCAGGATAAAGTCAGGTAAGAGTCAAGATAAAGTCACAGAAAAGTCACAGAAAAGTCAAAGAAAAGTCAAAGAAAAAGTCAAAAAAAAGTCAACCAAAGTCAGATCAAAGTCAAGTCACAGTCACAGATGGATAATAATAATATATTATATATACAAACATAAAACTATTACTAATATTAAAAAAACCCGCCGCCCCTTCTGCTCTGCCCCACCCCATCCTGCCCTCGCAGTGCCCTCGCGCTCACAGTACCCCCCCGCTTCACTGCCCCCACGCTTGCACAGCCCAGCGGCACTACTGCAGCAGTGTACAGTTGGTGGCGCCAGCGGGGTGCACATGGGAACATTCAGGCCATCCTAGTGATGCAACAGTGCATGTGGTTGGGTCCAGTGGTCAATGGCCACAGTTGTTATGGGCCATTGTTGCCAGTATTGCAGCAGCCATGACGGGGTCAGGTTGGTGGTGAGGTTGTGGGCACCTGTATCCTGTTGATGTCGCAGTGATAAAGTGAAAAAATAAAATAAACATGTGTACTCATCTTCAATGGTGCGGCAGGGTGCTTGCAGAGCATATAGGTTGTGTGATGTGGGTGGGTGTGGGTGTGGGCATGGCACAGAAAGAGGTGCTGTGGTTAATTTAAACCGGTGAGAAAAGAACAGCAAACAAAGGAAAAAAATGTACAAATTTTGTTGTGCCAGCCAGAAGGCAACAGCAAATTGCATGGTCAATGGGTAGGGAAACACGATCTGCAGGGCGGTCAATTTGTACCGGTCAGAAAAGAAAGGGAAAGAAGAAAAGAAAAGTGATGAACTGTTGGCCCAGGACTTGGCCACGGCAATGGCAATGGTGTTGACAACACATTGTGATGGGGCAGGCAGAGAGACCGCTGAGAGTCACAGAAAGTTGTTGCCCTCGTGGCAGGATGTTCTTCGGCACACTGGAAGGCAAGGAGGAGAGGGGAAGTGAGGAGGGGAGAGTGAGAAAGGAAAGGTAAGGAAGAGCGTCAAGTGAAGTTTGAGTTCTGTTGGTGGCCAGTGGCGCATTATCCCATGCCACAAATTAAGCCTCTGCAATGCCAACCTAACACAAATTTTTCATCTAAGTCAATTCTCAGGTGAGTGAACCAAATGTTCATTATAACTCATGAAATAAAATAGATAGAAATCTATATATATTTGTACAGACATATGACAGTAAAATATGAGGGGTCCTCTGCCAATGTTAAGCCATATAATTAAAACTTCCTGAATTATTCCACTTTCACATATAATGAAGCTGCATCGAACTGATGTCTTTTTCAAATTTCAAATAAAATAGCTATAAATGTAGGAATATCTGGGGGAGTATGCCTTCTCAAATGCTACTGGACCCTCAGCCTACTTTAAAGCAGCCATTACTGAGTTATTCAAATGGCAAATGTCAGCATAAGCACCTGTGTATTAGAGGTGCATGCAGCATGCAGTGCTGTAGCAGTGTAGGGCTGTAGGCATACTTGCCGACAATGGCCATTTCCCACCATAAGTGAGATTCATCAATGGTTCATAACCATACCATTACCATTGATACCCTAAGTTGCCTAAAACTGTGTAGTGATGCAAACAAGTGTCCTTGAGTTTGGGAGGTAAAGGAATATAACACCACCATCAAGTGTACAATGTCACCAAAGCTTACACCAAAGCTTGCCAAAGTTAGAGCAATGGCAATGGTCAATGCTGACCATTACCAACAACAATCATGCTGTTGTGCAACCTGTCCTAACTTTGCTGCTGATGCCACCAATAAGCATACACAGGTGCTTCAACAATTCTCAATGGATGTGAGGTTATGGATGGTGTTAGCAAGTGACACTTAAAGAGTAGAGATTGAAATGTAGCAAGAGAAGAGTGAAGTAGAAGGCCCCAAAGCCCAATTTTGAGGTGCTGTAAAATACAAAGAATCCCTACTGCTTAAATACTGAGCTGCACTCTGTGCTGCACCCACTGGGCTGTGCATCATCATCAGCTACCCATGCAATGCTGATGGTCAACTGACACAGTCTGCTTGGTAAAATTGTCAGCCAAGACAGCTCCCACCCCCTTGCTGCAGCTTAACTGTCAGTAAAGGGTTGCCTCTTTCCTGCCACCTGTGATCTATTACCATACTTGTCCTATTCACAATATACCTTTCTGGGCTGAGGGTCATGCCAGTGTAGTGCTTTGCCATCACGTGACTCTCCTGACCTAGACCTTTTGCCCATGCAGGCCACTGAGTCTGCCCATTCTTCCCAGGTTCACTAGAGGGTTTGAAGGCAATGCCTGCCATGGTGCTGCCTCAGTCATTCACTTGTTTCACTGTACTTTACTATACCTTGCTTGCCACTCATTGGTGCACTGTCCTGTTTTCTTGCTGCATAGTCCTTGCTGTCCAGCTGTGCATTGCCTTCTGCATGTATTCTATTCTAGGCCACGTTGCCTCTGTTGTCAGCAGGCTGCCACAGTGTTAGCCACTGGCAGTTTGCTCATTAGTTCTCATTGAAATCTGTGAACATATTGGTATGTATGGCCAGCATTGAGCTGGGTGTATCACTATACCATGAGGCCACCTTCACTGAGGCTCATAGTATGGCATCAGTAGCTGTATGTTGGCAGCTGTAAACTGTAAATATGGTGATGGCTTGTATCCCTACTGTGTATGGGTAGTTATGGGTTTTTGACCACAACACTGAAGGTGTGCTGGCCAGTTCAGATTTGCCTTGCATCATTGCACAATGCACTCTATGTACTACATGTAATTAACTACCTAGTCTCATTTTCTTATTGTGGTTGACAGTAGTGCTGCCATGGTGGTTGCAGTTGTTGGCATGACTGTGGCCATTTTGGTGGCATTGTTGCTGTTGTGGATGCAGTCAAGCTTGGGATGTGATTCACATTCAGGTTGTAGTTCAGGTTCAGATTGAGCCTAGGTAATGGTCAAAGTGGTGGTCTGAGTTGGTGGCCATTGGCTCATTGTTGTATTGTCTGTATTAGCTGAGCATTGACTGTCACTAAAGTTGATTGGTTGACCATACCCATCTTATGACACATGTTGTTGTTCTCTCATGATGATGTGGTGGTGGTGAGCCCAGTGGCAGTGGCAGTGTGGTGGTGGTCAGGGTGGGGTCATTACTTGCCAGAATGCATCATTGAAAGCACAGAAAATCCTATTCCAGTCCCACTCAATTTCAAGCTGGCATATACAGATGCCAATGAAGACATGGTGTTCCTAACATCTGATAATGATGTAATGGACACTGAAGATTACACATGATCAGGGGGTTTATTGTGTGGTCTATTGTACAAGGCAGATGTGGCTGGCCAATGTTAGTGCAGGAAAGAGAGAAGACAAGCCAGCACCACTGCATAGATGGAATTGAAGGAGGTCAAAATGTATGAGGTGGTAATTCCTGACACCATTCAATCCACATTATGCTGGTTATGCCATTATGGCTGATCATATGCTCATGTTGATTGTTACGTGCGAGCTGCACATGAGCCTGACTTAGGCAACGTAAGGGTGAACATGATGACTTAGCAAATCCTCAAGCATGTAGGCTGAGTAATTGTCTCAACGCTCGAAGGCGGAGTTCGGCTGTTTCACTAGATACAAACGTGGTTGTATCTAGACTTGCTTGTTCTTGACTGTAACGACTTTCGCCGACAGAGGAGAGAATGGAGTCAAGACCAATCGATTGAGAAGAGGAGAAGTGTACAAGAAATCCAAGCTGTTGACCACAACAGTCGACAGCTTCCTTATAACTATGGGTGTCTACAGTGATGACTATGGTCGTCTACAGTGATGATGCATAACACTAATACTACTACTAATCGTATGTCCACATATATCAGCAGCTCACTAAGAGCATCAGTCATCGTATAGTACAGCTCACTAAGAGCATCAGTCATTGTATTGTACATGGATTAGTCCGCCCACTCGGTTGGTAAGATTCAGGAGCGACTCGTCATCCTGCTTACCGCTCACGCTGTTACATTACTGCTCGCGCCATTACATTGATCCTTGTGTCAACAATCACTTTTAATCAATATCAACATCCCAATATTAACTGAAATCTGCAGCACTGGACACAACCTTGAACATGGTCAGACCAACAACAATGACAGCCACCCAGGCTGTCCCTGATCAGGATCCACTCAGTGTTGAGTGACTGTCACCCTCCCAACTGTGAGCAAGGGGTTATGCATTATGTATTGAGGCAGGGCCAGTGAGTGTGACAGGAGCCACCCTTCAAGTGGTTGTGTACTTTGTACCCTCCATAGCCTGCAAATATGCAACCAAGGATAGTGGACAGGTTTATTGTTGGCTGCAGAGAATGCAGTAGTGCTGAGAAGCAGACACAACTTTAATTCCTTGAATACAGCCACACTGACAGCACTGACTATGATGAAGGCCTCAACTTGGATCTCTGGGCTATGACAACACAAGTACATGTTTTGTAGTAATCTATGCAGTGATTTGCATGCCCACTATAACCCGTCCTTCATGTTTACCTGTACAAGTCATCAGATGCATTGATTGTTTACAGTAAGGGTGCACTTGTGCACACATTACCCACTCTGCCACAAGTCAAAAATAACACAACCAGACAATAATTTATTATGATGTGATTTGAGCTGAAAGAATTAAGGCAGGGGAGGTGGGACAAAAAAAATGTATTTTAAGATGACCAAGGTGAGAAGCTTGACAAAAGGTGAGGAAGATGAGAAAATTTGAAAGAGTATGATAAGAGAGAGAAGGGGTGGGGAATGAGACAGACAAGCAACAGGATGGTAACAGAGGGTTGCAAGGAAAGAGAAAGCAAGGAGTAAAGAGAAAGGGCAAGCAGAAACAAGGGATGGAGATAATATTATTGGTATATCTATTTATAGCTTGCAGCGGGGAGTATGGAGTTAGGATGAGATGTGTAGGGAAATGCAGCACTTGCATGCACATCTGAGCCTGAGTCACTCTTCACCACCTTCCCCTTGCACCTCCTCACCCCTCTCCACATGCACTCCCTCCTCACCCCCTTCCCCACATGCCATTGACTTTGCCTAATTTGGTCATGCACTCCAAGTCATCAATTTTTTCAACTTTTTTTCCCTCAGTCAACTTTGACTTTCCTTGACTGTGCAATGACTTGTACTGACTTGCTACTCACATTTCCTAATTTGGTTATGAACTCCAAGTCATGTCAATTTTTTCTACTTTTTATCCCCAAGTCAGCTTTGACTTTCATTGACTGTGTACTGACTTGTACTGACTTGCCATTTGCATTGCCTAATTTGGTTGTGCACTCCAAGTCATGTCAATTTTTTCTACTTTTTATCCCCAAGTCAGCTTTGACTTTCATTGACTGTGTACTGACTTGTACTGACTTGCCATTTGCATTGCCTAATTTGGTTGTGCACTCCAAGTCATGTCAATTTTTTCTACTTTTTTCCCCAAGTCAGCTTTGACTTTCATTGACTGTGTACCGACTTGTACTGACTTGCCATTCACATTGCCTAATTTGGTTATGCACATCAACAAAATGCCAGTAAGCTCAAACTTTTTGTGATTTTTTCCCTGAGTCACATTTCCCTTTGATCATTTTTGATTTTTCAAAATTGACTTTTATTGACTAGTAGTCAACCTTTGACTAAACATTGACTGAAATGCAGGTTTTTTTGACTTTGGCCTGACTTTTGCTTGAATTCCTTTTTTACTGTGATCACCCATCACATGTCCTGAACTATCCTAGTGCTTTAACACACACAGGATACACCCATACACATACAGTGTAACGCCACAGTGGGGGTGTACTACACGACGTGTGTAAGTCTAGTTCTAGGGTTCTTGAGCAAGGGAGGGATAGCCTATAATTGGCAAGGGTTAAGTGGGTAACAAGTATCAAGTGGAGTACACTTTATATGAGAGGGAGGTCCGAGACAAGAAGGCACACAGATCTGAAGTAACCCCAGTGAAGGGAATACAAGCACTGTTGTGGTAAAGAAGTCGAGTCTAAGGATACAAGGTACCTAAGAGTCGAGTTTATATAGATAAAAGTATGTTTGTATGAAGCAAATAGATGACGCCATCCGCAGCAATGCGCAGTAGTCCGCAGTAATCACATGGGAGGGAAGCGTGGGAAGAAATGTCCAAAAGGAGGAGAACAATAGAAAGGAAATAGGTCAGATGGTCAAGAAGCTTGGTCTAAGAATAGAACGGGGCCAGATATTAATAGAATGGGGCCCGACCATGTACGGATGAGAAAGTAACCATAAGAAGTAAGTCCATTGCTAAATAAAGAAAAAGAAGCAGCCCCATGGCCCCGTTTTTGACTGGAGAAGAATCTTAAGGGTCTCCAGTCTTACGTGTCCCACTGATAAGGCAGGTTTTTCCCGCGAGTTAGACAGCAGGTTGTAGCATACAGCTATATTTTAAAGTGTTTATACATCATGGAATGCCCCTGCCTTTGCCAATGGGGGGTTATGATCTAACCAACTAATGACAATTGTAATATCACTATATTCTGCAGGGAGTCACCCATCAGATGTCCCACACTATCCCAGTGCTTTAACACATGTAGGTTACATCCATTCACACCCAACTACATATTAAAGTGCTTATACATCATGGAACACCCTTGCCCTTGTCAAGTGGAGGTCATGATCTAACTGATTAAATGACAATTTTAATAATACTATATTCTGCAGGGAATCACCCATTGGATGTTCCAAACTGCCTTAATGCCACAACACTCCTAAAACACTTATTTAAACTTACAATCACATATTAAAGTGTTTGAACACAATAGATATTGTGGGGTGTCATCCCTTGGATTGTATGTGATGGTCCAGAACATCTGTGGGGTGATTCCAGTAATATTAAAATAGTTGGTTAGTGGGTGAGTTTACAACCTCTAATTGGCAAGCACAAGGGTGTTCCATGATGTATAAATACTTTAATATGTAGTTGTGTGTGAATGGGTGTACCCTACATGTGTTAAAGCACTGGGATAGTGTGGGACATCCAATGGGTGATTCTTTGCAGAATATAGTGATATTACAATTGTCATTTAGTTGGTTAGATCATGACCTCCACTTGACAAGGGCAAGGGTGTTCCATGATGTATAAGCACTTTAATATGTAGTTGGGTGTGAATGGATGTAACCTACATGTGTTAAAGCACTGGGATAGTGTGGGACATCTGATGGGTGACTCCCTGCAGAATATAGTGATATTACAATTGTCATTAGTTGGTTAGATCATAACCCCCCATTGGCAAAGGCAGGGGCATTCCATGATGTATAAACACTTTAAAATATAGCTGTATGTGTATGGGTGTATCCTGTGGGTGTTAAAGCACTAGGATAGTTCAGGACATGTGATGGGTGATGTGCAGGAACACCCAGGGTCCATACAACACTTATATAATTCCAAACATTGAATCAGTCTGACTTCCACATTAGCAGATGTTGCACACTGCCCTCAACCTAATAGCATCTGATAATATGGCTAGGTAAGAATAATTTGATGTTCTTAATTATGGAAGTGTTGTATGAGTTTTGAGAAGTCCTTTACATCACCAATTGGATGTTTCAGACTGTCCTGAGGCTTAAACACACAGTGTTTAAACATAATAAATACTGTGGAGAACTACTAACTGGATGTCCTGATCCATACAAGGGGGGTGTGGGACTGCAGTGAGATATAGTACATACATTTTTCTCATAAGGTCGATAGGGGGAGGGGGGGGGTCTTTACTAAGTGGGCGCCTATCTAAATATGGTATTATTTTCTCTTGCTGTCGTCGCTGTTGGGGTCGTTCACAGGGAGCCCTGAGAGTGAGTTCTAAGGAAGGAGCCAAGCAGATCAGTACAGTGGATTGGCCCCACAAAACATTGCACAAGTCGGGAATCGAACACTATACTTTAAAAAAATCAAGTGTGGCAACGCTTACCCAATACGCCAAAAGCTCTACCTATACTTTCCTCAGTTGCACTATATAAGTATCCCATTGCCTTGACCATTGGCTCAGGCCATTATCCTCAGTCTCTGTCATCATCTGCCACCGCCATCCTCTCCCCTCACACCTCTCACACTTTTGCCCAGCCACCACACCCCTCGCCTCACAGTATAAAGCCTTTCTACTGCCCAACAGCACCCAACACATTCAAGGCACCGCAAAAATGAAGGCACCACAAAGTGAAGGGTGTGACACAGTGTGCACGAGAACAACGACCGTGACTGGGACAAGCTAGCCAAGATGACCATGCCCATGGTACTGTGACCACAACAATGGGACTGTACATACCAGTGGTAGCAAGAGTAGTACTAGTACTAAATATTTTGTCTTGCCAAAAAAATGCTGAGTACTCAGACTCGCATTGAGAAAACTCAGACCTGGCTGTTGCCTGATAAGATTTGGCACCTATTAATGTAAGCACCCACAGACGAAGACTTGCTAGCAGCCAACCAGACCCCCCCTCCCTCCCTAAGGTGGGTATGGGCACTAAAAATTCCACACCCCCCTTGGATCCATATTAGTACTCTAACACTCATAGGAAATTGATATAAACATATAATTATGCATGGAAGTGTCATAACACAAAACATACTATGGGACATCACTGGATCACCAATAAGTAATAAAGGGGTTTGGAGCACCCCATTGGTGATGCTCCACAGTATGCATTTGTGCTAGAACACTCCCATGTTTGGTTGTATGTGTATATCAGTGTCCTAGGAGTGCCATAGTGCTAATATGGTTCAGAACATCCAGTTACTGGTTCTCCACAGTATGTAGTGTGTTAGAATGCTTTCATGTATAATTATAGGTGTATCTAATTGTTGTAGAAGTGGTAGAGCATTGAGATGGTTTGGAGCATCTGATTGGTGATATCCTACATATGAATTGTGTTAAAACAGTTCCAGTTATGACTGTGAGTGTACATGACCATTATAGGAGTGTTTGAGCACCAAGATGGTTTGGAACATATGATTGGTGATATCCTGCAGAATATAGCCACATTGAAACAGTAGGTTATTTTAAAACTTCCAATTGGGCTGTTCTTGGTTTCATCCCATTTTTTTGTTCAGTTGTTCTGCAGTTATTCACATGTATGGCATCTCCAATTTTCTTTCTTGGAGACATACATCCCATACCATTACCAAGCTATACCATGTCCATCCTGAATTTAATAGGTACACTCATCTGACCATGTACATATATAATTGGAGAGTATGAACTGTCCAACTGTTTTAATATTGCCAGACACTGTAGGACATCCCTAATCAAATCCTCAAAGCCATTTTAGTGCTTTAACACTCCCAGGGACCTCCAATACAAATATATGATAATATGTAGACCCCCTGCACTGGAGCAAGTGGAAGTACTGTCTGAACAATCCAACTCATTTGAAAATCACAGACACTGAAGGATATCCCTAATCAGATCTCCCAAACCATCCTAGTGCTCTAACACTCCCAGGGCTCTTCAATACAAAGATATGATTATATGTGGACTCTTAAACACCACTGGACCTAAGCAAATGGATGTTCCTGTTTTACAATTGCCAGACACCACTGGACATCCCTAATCTGATCTCCCAAACCATCCTAGTCTTAAGACACTCTCAGGATGATCCTATAAAAAGATATGATTATATGTGGACTCCTAAACACCCCTGGACCTAAACAAATGGATGTTCCTGTTTTACAATTGCCAGACACTGCTGGATGTCCCTAATTGGATATTCCAAACCATCCTAGTTCTCTAACACTCCCAGGGCTCTCTAATGCAAAAGATATGATTATATGTGGACTCTTAACACTCCTGGACCTAAGCAAATGGATGTTCCTGTTTTACAATTGCCAGACACTGCTGGATGTCCCTAATCAGATATTCTGAACCATAATAGTTCTCTAACACTCCCAGGGCTCTCCAATACAAAGATATGATTATATGTGGACTCTTAAACACCCCTGGACCTAAGTGAATGGATATTCCTGTTTTACAATTTCCGGACACTGCTGGACATCCTGAATTGGATATCTGAAACCATCCTAGTCTTCTAACACTCTCAGGATGATCATATACAAACTACTGGATGTTCCAGTGCTCCTCCTTGGATACTCCATTGATCATCCAGGCTCTTATATGATCATTCCTACCCTCAGATGGCCACTGGACATCTGATTATCTCCAGCATTGGCCCATGGTATCAAATATGTAAGAATCTTAAATGTTGGCTGATCTTGGCTGAGTATCAATCAAATAAGATTCTAAGTGTTGGTTGGAGTATCAATTACATAAACCATGGCTGATCATTATGTGAATAGTGTCACAGGAACAATGGGTCACAAGAACAATATGTAAATAGGACAATAGGACTGAGACAATGGCATTTTAGAGTCACATGATCAAGACAATAGAGAAACAGAAACAATGGCAAAATTGAAAGGTCATCAGCCATGTGACCAACTTGTTGCACAGCAACCAGCGCAGCAACCAGCACAGCAACCAGCGCAGCAACCAGCACAGCAACCAGCACAGCAACCAGCACAGCAAATGGGTTTATGGAGTCTCACCTTGTAAAGGTAAAGAGACTTGGTAGAGGTTTGTAGAGTTGTGTAGCTCAAGTGTGCATAAAGTGAACAGCTTGTATATTCAGAGGGGCTCTATTCCCCTATATATAGGAAAACTGGTCCCTATGGTCCCACCATGTCTGTTTGCATAAAAGTGATGAGTAGAGGTGTCCACTATATCACATTTTCAGTGACACCTGATGTGAAACACCTCAGAACTCTTCAGTATCACTGCATGTGATGCTGATAAGAGTTGTGCCCTCCATATTGGAGTTTGCACCCACTTTGAGCATAACAGAGTACCCTAATATGGTAATCATATGTATGTATACTCCTGTAATGTTGTAACTGCTATAGATAAGATACTTATGTACTTATTATGTTTTAACACAACTAGTAATAGTACACATGATAAATTAAAGTTAAAACATCCTTGTCATGACATAAGTCAAGCTTACTCTCACCTGCTGATACCATCACCATCAGTAGGAGCAGCATCCTCCACTCTTGTTACCAATAGACTGATCTCTGATACTCTACCTTCAGAATTTGTCATTACTCATCAGTTTGGTTTGGCAAACACTCTCACTGACTGCACTATATTCCTCATCCTCTCAAACTCAAGGACTCTAAGGGCCTGTTCAGTGCAGGGAATTTGGCGCCTCAGTGCCAAGTGCAACCACAAACCCCCACCTGGGGTTTTTTGGCCCCATGGCACCATGGAATGCTCACTGAACACACCTCAGTCTCAAAAAATGAAAGACCAGGTATTCATCTAGAACTCATCATGTGCGATGACAGACCATCACAACTGAAAGATAACATGTAAATTACTGTAAAAAATCTAATCATTATTGTAGCAGCATCCTCAAGTTGCCCTCATTGTGCCCTCCTTCCCCACCTCAGGCCTCATGGATGCCTCTGTCAATCTCTTGGACAAAGACTCAGGCTCTGAACTCGAAGAAAACCTCATCATCTGTGATGATATGATGCATACATATATATATAGGTTTTACTAGTACTGAGGAATAGATGAAAAAAGCACAATTAAAAAAGAATGAGAAACATAAGAAGCAGCAGCAAGCCAAAACACTGCAGAGAGGAAGAGGCATGATCATTCATGAGGACCTCATCACACTTAAAGAATTGACATTATTCATCATTCTTTTCTGTGTGCAAATGACTTTATTATGTAGCACCTTTTCTTTGAGCTTGCTTTCTTGAGAAGCAAACTCGGCCAGGTCCTGGCTACTATCAAAGTTCTGTGAAGAGTGGGGCAGCATTACATGCCTCAAAGTGAGGGGATGTGAAATGATGCACATATCTCGCTTGAGTCTCTCCTATTTCTCTGCCTGTCCACTTCTGCCTGTCCCTCAATCCTTATTCCAGGTGGGGGGTTGGTGTTGCAGTGGAGTCTACACAGAATCAAGGTCAGTGTGCATCTTCTGCTCCTGCTCTGGTTGTGATGCCTGCCACATTCCCGACATGGCTGCTGGACATCAAGTGGCCTTTTTGCATGCTGCAGCAGATGTTGCATTATCACCTAATGCTTGCCTGACTTAGGCAAAGATGGAGGAATGTGGCACTGAATGACTTAGCAAATACATGGAGCAATCCCACTAGTCTCTTCCTAGGAACTAGGGCTGTGCAAAGACAGGCTCAATAGTCAGCCAATCAAAGGGTGACTTGGACAGATAGACAACTCACAAAGAGTGAAAGATGGAAGAGACAGAGAATGGATACAATTGATGGTGATAGTCAAGAAGACTAAGCTGAAGGCTTTGTCTTCTATGGTACTAGCTTATATACAAGTACATGCCAGCTTTAGAGCACAGCTGGAAGCATAGTACAAGTCATAAACCCTAGTACAACTATCCTAGTGATGAGTAAGTCGTACTACAACAATCCTTGGAATCAGTAAGCCGAATACATGAATGACACAACAGGATGACAATGCATGAGTCCATGACCAATTACCACTTACTGTGGTGGTCATACCCAGCCAGTAAGTGTCTTGGTACACTTGTGACGGCAGAGGTGGCAACTGTGTCTGCAATGGGCCTGAGAGGTCAGAGCTTTGACTGGGGGTGCACCCATGTGCTGATGGTGGGCTAGGCATCTTTGGCATGCTGGTGGGCTGTGGCTGTCATGTCCTCTGCTCTTGCAGTCCCACCCACACCCTTGTGGTGAGAAGGATGGTGAGTGGCAACTGCAACAGTGTGGTGGTGACAATGAAGAAATTTGGATTGAGAGAGACCTGCAGCATGGAGGTGGGCTATGCAAACAACCAATGTTTGGTTATGGCTTATGTGATTGATACTCCAGCCGACAGTTAAGAATCTCTGATAATTCATACTCAGCTGACTCGGCCAACATTCAAGAATCTTTGATAATTCATAGTTGGCTGATGCCAGAGATAGACGGACATCCCAGAGTACATACAACAGGATAAACAATTGGGAAATCATGAAGGGTGTTCAAGAAATATAGTGGGGACAGCCATATTTGACAAGGAATCTGTATACAACACATAGAATACACACAGTCATGCTAAAAACATCTTATGCAACAGGTGCTATATCCAATTGATGGATATGCCAAGTTGTTACAGAGGCAGTTAGATCTGATTCTGCGACTCTGGCATCTTCACCAATGTCTTTGATATCTGGAAGAGGCACTTCTGCAGCCACAACTACTGCTCTGATCACCACTGGACCAAGCACACTGGTCTTACTGTTTTCCTCTCACATTCTGCAATCAAATATCACTATTAAGAGTGATGGCTGTTCCAACAGAATAGGGCTGGAAAGGGAAATAATTGGAGATTTCAGATGTAGCATACAATCAAGTCTACTTATATAGAAGGGTTGTCATGAAGGTTTATTACAATCTGTCTGAGACATCAATATACCATGTACCCTTTCCCTTGTAAGGCTGCTGCCTGACAAGAGGCTTGGCGGATGTTCCAGCCATATCTGGACATTGTTGATAGCTTATTAGCAGTGCTCATATGATGTGAATGAGATACACACCTGGTCCAACCTGTAATGAATCAACAAACAGGAGCGGCTCCTCCACAGCTCCATTGCTACCTGGATCAGCCTCATCTTCTTCCTCATCGATCTCATCACTATGAGGAAGCACAAACACTTCCTCATCAGATGCCAGTGGCTGCATAGCCACTACTGCTGCTCAGATCTTCTGCAAGTGCTGGGAAGGCTGTCCATACTGGAATGCAAGGCAGGAAGGAACCCAAGTCAAGGGGACGTGTCCCTGGTCTTGGCAATCCCTCCAATGATCCAGTAAGCAGAAGATCTCACCAATCTGGATCTTTGAGGGGTCCTTCCACTCAAACCCATCTGGAATACACTCTTGAGGGATCCAGGTAAGTGGATCATTCACCAATGATCCCCAGGGAATGACTTGGTTCTTCCTTCCAGTTATGAATCCTAATAGAATAAATATGTGAAACATTTATAAAGACACATTAAGGAATGACACATGCATATGGGCAGTGCAATAATCCCTGAGCATAGACTGTACCACTTTAGTCTTGTATCCATCTAACATGGTAACAGTCAGCAGCTTGGACATCCAAACATGTCCATGGAGATAGGAATCTTGGTCGTAATCATTTTTGAATGATCTGGTTTTGCAAGTACTTCAACTGGGTCTTCTTCCAATGGATCATCCACTTTGTTTGGATTAATAAAATATGATTCCTTAGATATAATTGACATACCTTGGGAAAAGCAATTTATGCCAACTGAGTCCATTGCTCCCAAAGGGGAGCAGTCTTCCAGTCTGGGCAGAACTTGAGAAAGCTGATACCATCATCCAAAACACTTTCTACATCATGCTGCACAGCAGATTAGCATGGGACATCCATGAAGGATAATATGAGGTATTGCTTACAGCCCAATACTGAGATCATTGTCTTTGGTTTGTAGGTGGTAAGCACAAGGGTACGTATACCACATGTTTTGAACAGTTGCCTCTGGAAGTCCTGGGCGATCCCTTGTGCAAGGATGATGCCATCCTATAAACACATATAGTGAATGAGAGCATCATAAAGTCAAATAAGTCATAGCTCACCTGGATTGAACATGGGTGGGTGGAGCATCCTGTGACCACTCCTTGCAGCTTGAGCATAGTCCTGCTGGTCATCAGTGTCAAGGGTGTTCCATAGCATGGTGGTAGCATCTTGCAAAGCACCCAAGAAGCCTGGGGCTCCTGGGTCCATCCCAGATGTCTCCCATGCAAGCTCAAGAACCTCATCCCTGTTCAATTGGTAGAATGCACTGCAGGATGACCACTTGTGTGTGAACTTAGTGTATTGGCATTGCAGACAGAGATAGTGATTATAAAACCACTTCTGTATTTTCTGTACAATATTATGCAGCCAAGGGACATCTGAGAATAAGGAAACATACCTTTCCTGCATCCTTTTTATCAAAGGGTGTGTTTGAAGGTTGGAGCTGGTACAGCTCTGGGATTAGCTTCTCTATAATGTTAGCACGAGCACTAGGACTCCCATTTTGGAATTGTGAAATATGTTCCTGCAATACAAGGGAATCCTGTGGAGTGATCACAAAAGCTACAGGAGGTGCAGGATGGTGTGGGGATGGGCCAGCATCTCCAGATGTGAGGTCAGAACAGTATGAAGTCTGCATCACGAAAGGGATATGTGATCAGAGTGAGATGAAGCACTGCCAATATTAAATACATTCTGCGATGATGCATACATGACATTGATGTGTGCAATAATGATTGACTTAACTTGGAGATTCCAGCAACTTTGATATGCTCTAACAAATGTTACATTGCATGGAGACTACATGTGGTGTATTGGTCATCAGGAGGTTCCGATCACAGTGTATGCGTAGTGTCTGCATATCACACAGATGATAATGGTGCTCACATATGCCTGCATGCCAAATGTGACATATGTCTTCATATGTGCATATGAATGTGATTATATGGGAGGGATGCTAGAGTTTATTTATCTGATTGGTTGTATTCCCTGGGTTCTAACAGTCATTGATCAAATATAATATCAGCCTGTAAGTACTAAAAAGGAGATACTGGAATGTCCAATATCTATGAGCACAGGCAAGATAAACATAGAATATCACATATACATTCACAGAGAGACGAATACATTGTACAAAATGATAGGGACAAGTACACTAAGGCCACTGGAGAATCCTCCTCTGAATGTTGTCAATGACCAGCTCAATTCTTAGTAGCCTGTCATTCTGATTATCTACCACCTGTCTCACCTCAGCTAGCTTGTGCATCATCTCTGTGAGGCCAAACCTAGCATTCCTCAGCTGGCCTACAAGGCAAAGTGGCACATGCTCCAAGTCACACTCAATCATGTTACGCTCAGACCCTGCTCAAAGCCAAAAGCAGCACAAGTGTCTGCATGAGCACTGGAAGAATTGCCATGATTACCCAGAAGCGCATAACTGGGAGGCACGTGATCAAAAAGACATCGAAGAGGAAGAGGCCATACGCGCACTTGTAGCGGCAGAAGACGACAGTTACCTCGCTTATGACGAGGCGTGCAAGGTCCGCCAGCTCGTGAGTAATATGATTACTCGCGGTAGAGTCCCAGAGGCTGGCAGGAAGGTTATTACAGGACGAATGAGGGTCACGTGACACGGTCATGTGATGAACCCCCAGGTCACGGGATCTGACCTAAGCAATAAGCCAGGGGGGCGCATAGGATGGAATTGTCCCAGGCCACAGTACATATCTGGCCTAACTAATAACTCAGGGGACGTTGGAAGAAGCCATGGAACTTGGTGGAAGACAACTGTCCTTGCTGCCCCCCTCCCTTAACACATCACGTGATGTCATGTGATTGAATTTAAGCCCGAAAAGGCCAAAGCTTCACATGTTCCACAGCTCAAATTTAGGCTCCGCCTAAACACACTTTTTTTCTTTTGATTACTCAAGCAAATTTATTGCTGCAACAAACCAAAAAAGGAAGGCAAGTCCGGACTCTGCCACAGGTGAATTGTAACACAGAAAAATTAAATTAAATATATATATATATAACACAATTATAACATAACCACATTGAAACATGAAAAAAATACAACACAATTATAATACAACCAAATTATAACATAACAAAAATTAAAACACAACAAATTAAAGCAATAAATCATTAAAATATAAACAAAGCAAAACTCAACACAATTAAAACAACAAAATTAAAGTACAAACAAGTAAACTCAACACAATTAAAATACCACAAATTAAAAATACAACAAAATTAAAGTACAAACAAAGTAAACTCAACACAATTAAAATACAACAAATTAAAAATACAACAAAATTAAAGTACTCTCAATCTCAGGCTGCAAATTTCAAGTCTTGGGCGGACCGTAGAGAAGACATTTGTGTGATTTTCCACTGTGACCGAGAATATGTCCATCCAATCACTGGAAAGACTGTGGATGGACATTGGTGTATGGTTTGTCGGTAAATAATTCCCTTGTTTATATTTTTTTGCTGACACATTTACTTACTGCGTGCAGGAATGACACCTCGGTCAAGCAAATCTCATGCTTTATGACCGGGAATACAAGCTCACTGCAAGCCCACATCGCTATGTATTGTTTAACATCATTAATTGTCTCATTTGGCTAAAGAGTTCAATCTTTTCTAGGAATCATGTCAACATTTATTGCAAGCACTGCAAGTCGCTCAATATTGATCTACATCCCCATGCCCTCCTTTGCAACCCAAGTGAATCCAGTATGAAGAGGTGAGTACATGTTATCTTGTTCTGTCAGCACTGATCAATGTGTATACATTTAGTGTAACTCAAACAACTCAAACAACTCAACTTGTTACGATTGGTTATGCGTGCCCCATACGTTGACCGATTTGTCCGAAATTTTGTCACAGCGTTCAGCACTATATGGGCTATCATTGGAACCATTTCCACATTCTAATTCGTACTTCCTACCCATGTGCGCCCTCTCGGTCTCATGACCCACTCTTATCAGTTGTAACCTTCTGTTTCGTTCAGCGCAGTTCCATATGACCTCATACTTATACTGGTACTAGTAGTATTAATGGCAATCCTAGTACCTCAACTACCAGTAGTGGCACCTCTTGATTTGTATATAACATGTACTCCTAACAAACAAGGACCTTAGGTCTGAGTTCTTGAATCATATCGATTTCAGACTGTCACAGACACGGAGTTGCATCCAAGTCCCGACAACTTGTCAACTTCCCACTCTTTTCTACGACAATTGGAGGTCCATCGCATCGGATCCATCGCTCATATATCCACGACTTCACCTAGGGTAATTCCCTATGCTCACGCATACTGTCAGTGCCTTATCCACGACCATCTGCAGGAGAAGTGTGGACTTCCCTGCGACAACACCATCATCAAAACCGCCCGCACAACTGGTTCACCACACCCATTGCTCAAGTCGAGCTGATACGTTCAGTCAAACATAACACAACTGACCCAAACAACTCTCGAAGGCGTTGTCACCCAAGATGCCAGGGTCCCGACATTTACCAATGCAGGGCTGATGGACTACATCGTCAAACTCATCATCTGTGAAGTCGAGGTAAGTGAAATATTTCTTGTATATTTGACACTAATTCAACTCCAATCTTTTGCAGGCATTCCTTTTAGTGGAACACAACAGTTTTTGCAGCATCCTTAAGTTCTGCCACCCCTCACTTTTGGATAGAGACATTCCACATCATCATACAATCTGCACTGAAATAGTTTGGCATGCAGAAATTGCAGAGGAAAGGGTCCACGAGAAGTTGAAGAATATCCCATCCAGGATTTCTTTCACCTTCGACACATGGACTTCTGCACCCAGAGACCCTTACCTCTTGCTGACAGCACACTTCATAGATGTACCTACTGATCACCCCAACACAAGGGAGTTGAAGTCGGATCAGCTCATCTTCCAGGAGATCAAGGGGAGGCACACAGGTAATAACATGGGGGACATCTTAGGTTGTGTGTTGGACAGGTATAATTTGTGTGGCAAGGTAATGTCTTCGTGTTATTCCCTGTATATTAGACCTCTTCCCTAACTCCTTACTGTAGGTCGGATGGTTCACTAGCAACAGCGTGGCCATCAATTGCACTACACTTTGCATGCTCCAGACTAACCCTCTCATGGATGTGGAATGGATGGTGTGAGAACATGATATGTTGTAAGTGTCCACAAGTCATACTCATTCCAGTCTAACTAGACATTCAGGTGCATGGAACACTCACTTCATCTTGTGGCCAAGCACTTCATCAAAACCATTGCTCCCTGCAGCAGGAAGCGTGGCCCTTCTGGAGGCTCTGCCTTGGACTCAGACAATGACCCTGCCTCGGACAGTGATCAAGACGACAATGAGGATGATGAAGACATTCCTGTGGGGGATTCACTTGGCAAGGCCATTGCCCTGGTCAAGCAGGTAAGTCATAACATGTCCCATTGATCTATTTCCCTTACAACTGCACATTGCAGATCCGTAAATCGCTGCAAGCCTGGGTGTTCTTTCACACGACGTGCACCCAAGTCAATATCACACCTCTTGAACTTCTTCTGTGGATTTGTACACACTGGGGATTGCTATTCACCTTTCTTGAGTGCTTCATCCATCTCAAACTGGTGCGTGGCCTTCTCCTTGCTATCCTCAAGTCTTGATCTCTCCTCATAACAGGCTGTCAATCAATTTATCCTTCTCACAGATGAAAACGAATCAGTACCACCTCTTGCCAAGAAATGCCACTATATAGACTTCCACTTGAGTTCTAAGGATTGGGAGCATCTCAGTTTGATCAGGGATGCATTGAGGGTAAGTCAATTGCCTTCTTTTTGTCCTTTCCCAAGCCCCTCACTTTTACCAGGAGCCATTCAATGCCCAGCAGACTTTCTCAAGCAAGCACACACCCACGGTGTGGCATATTATCCCCAGCTTTGAATTTCTTATCAAGCGCTGGGATAGTATGGCCTGCGAGCCTAAGTATCAAGGCCTGAAGGACACACTCAATGAAGGAACCAAGAACCTTCACAAATGGTATGGTTGGGTCGGCAGCACATCATCAGGATATTTTATTTGTCTGGGTAAGTTTCATACTCTTTTTCCAACATCACACTCACTTTGCATGCTAGTCCTGGACCCCAATGTCAAGGACTTGTACTTCCGGCACCAATGGGAGAGTGACCAGTACACTGCTGGGATGCAGCAGCTTGAGGATGTGGTAAGCTATTCAATTTTGGATGGGCCGAACCTACTTTAAACCCTGTTTAGTTTGACAGCTATTATATTACACCCACACAATCTGCCACGACAATCAAGGACTCTGCAGGTACGTTTTGTCTGCTTACTTGCCGTATTCACTGCTGACATCAAAATAGATGGCCCTTCCATGTTGAAACCTTTGTTTCACTATGGTGGCACATTTCTGCTCAGTGCTGTTCAAGCCATTCAACAGCAGGGTGGTACTTTCAAGGGTCCTCATGACAAGCTCAAACAATACCTTGAAGCTGGAGTTGAGGCCACGAACAACATCATTGGTTGGTAGGGGGTGAGTCCCATCTATTTGGTTGTGCATACATGATGTCTAATGGATCCCTCATGTTACGATCTACTGTTACTGATCGAGCAGGTAAGCGAGATGACGAGTTGCTCTCGAAACTTACCAAGGAACTGTGGTGGATTACTCATGTCTTACTGTATGATTACTGAGGATTACTGATTGTATTAGTGTACGTTACCAAGCAGTAGTAGTAGTGGCTGTGTTGCTGACGAAGGCGTACAGTCAAGTCTAGTTAAAAGGCAGCTGTCGACTGATGTGGTCGACAGCTTGACACTTTTGTACACTTTGGAATCTCTAGCGGTCTCATCTCTTCTACTTGGTCTGTAACAGATGTCCAAGACCGTTCAGAATGCTTAGGGAGGCACTTGCACGTGTCCTCATATTAGGTCTCGCCTTTGAGCGTAGACTCGCTGTCGCTGAGTCATCTCACTTGTTACTAAAGCCATCGCGTATCACTCAGCCTAAGTCAGGCTCCAGCCTCGTGAGGCATTACACCTCAGCTCAATACCTGATACCCCACATTGAAACAAATTGCCAGAGACTACCTTGCGATCCAAGGTTCAGCCACACCATCTGAGCGGGCCTTCAGTGGTGGAGGTCTCACGGGCTGCACACGAAGGAACCAGTTGCAGCCAGCCATCTTTGAGAGCCTCCAATTACTCAAGAGTGCTTATTGGAATGGGCACATCTCAGCAGGCAGGCAGGCAGGACTTCATACAGAGCCGTCCTTCAGCAGTGATGAGGAGATAGAGAATTAGAACTAGTAATTCTGAACACAATACATAGTTTGTACATAGCACTAGACAGTGTTATCGAACACTTTTCAAAGTTTCACCACAAAAGCTTATCTTTTGTGGTACATTACCCAGAAATTATACGCTTTTTTGGTGATTACATAATCAAGTACTGCTTAATATTTGTGTTCATGTTCAGTTCACATTCAGCCTCTCCCTGAACTGAACTGGACCCTTTTAAACCTGAACCGAGGGTTTGGTTTGGGGTTCAGGAAAATACCTGAACTGAACCGATGGTCCGGTTTAGGGTTCAGGAAAAAAGGCTCTGAACTGGACTGAACCAAACTGTTACATCACTAGTTATGATACAATGTGTACTAGGCAGAGTAAGCATGATGACAAGTGTAACGGTTGGAATGGTTGGAACAGTAAGCGGGATGACGAGTCGCTCCCGAATACTTACTCAGCGCTGATAAAGGACTTACTCATGTACTATACGATGACTGATGGTGTTACTGTATGATTACACAGCAGATTAGTGATAGTAGTAGTAGTGGCGGTCTCGCTGATGAAGGCAGGCTGCAGCATAAGCGTTATAAGGAAGCTATCGACTGTTGTGGTTGATAGCTTGGATTTCTTGTACTCTTCTCGACTTGTTATTCACTTGCGTTTCCAATCCTCTACTTCGGGTCGATCGACCATTGAGCAAGCAGTACTCCGCCTTCGTGCGTTGAGACGATACTCAGCCTCCGCACTTGAGACAAGGATTTGCTAAGTCACCGCGTTCACCTTACATTGCCTAAGTCAGGCTCACGTGCAGCTCGCACGTAACAACAAGTCACTCACAATACTTACTAAGGAGATTTCTCATTGATTACTGATTGACGCTGTATGATTACTGATATGACTAGTGGACAATTACCAAGCAGTAGTAGTAGTGGTGTTGTCACTGACAAAGGTGCATACCTTGCAGTAGTTATAAGCAGACTGCTGACTGATGTAGTCAGCAGCTTGACATTCTTGTACTCTCAAGTCCAGTTCTTTGGAAATCTTCTGCCTGTGATGCCAGAAGCGTCAAGCCCCACTCTACATTCTTCTTAGGGAGGCACCTTCGAGTGACCTCATATACCACACCTTGTGAGCATTGGTAGTGTTGCTAAGTCATCTCCATTGTTGCCATTGTGCCATATACTCAAGTCAAGTTTGGCATGTGACTCATGCATTACAATGTCCATTTGATGATAAGTGATGAGTAACAGTGTTCATGATATTGTGTTTTCAGTGACGCCTGATGTGAAACACCTCAGAACTCTCCAGTATCACCACATGTGATGCTGATAAGAGTTGTGCTCTCCAATTAGGAGTTACCCTAATACGGTAATTATATGTACATATACTGCTGTAATGTTGTAACTGCTATAGATAAGATATGTATGTACTTATTATGTTTCAACAGGAAGAAGTCCACATGCTTGAAGAAATTATCACAAAAACTGTACCCAACATCAATGTGTGTGCAAATTAAGTACATTTGAAGTCTGATGACTCTGCAGACAAACATTTTTGTTTAATATATTGTATAGGATGGACAGCAACATGCTGTGCACATCACCAAGACCATGAGTAGACAGCACACAACTAGCATTGGTAGAGTCAAAGGGCTTTCAAAGAGATCTATGTCCCCCAATTATATTCATATTTTTTTTAGCTATTTATTTGATAGCTTCTACTCATTGCATTAGATCCAATTAATTTAGATTAAAATATTAAGAAAATATTTTATTATCAAACTATGTACATGTTTGTTAATCTACTGTGCCCCCCCCCTCCCGCTCACGCACACCGAGCTAGGTTGCTCACTCAGGTGGCACACCACCCCGCTCACCTACCCTCGCCCGCCCGTGTCGTGCGGCCGCGCCACCGCCCCCCTCCCCCGGCTCACGTCGCCTGCCCGGTTGCGCACCAGACCGCGCTCGGTTCCACCCCCCTCTTGACACGCATGCGGGGCCGCGTCGTCCCAGTCTCCGGCTTTCCTCCCTGGCGCACACCCAAAGAGGGTCGTGCGGGAGAGGTGGGAGGTGGCGCTTCCCGAGCGGGAGGGAGGGGGATGGGGGGTAGACGGGGTGGCGGTGTGCGTACACAACCTGGGGGAGGAAGGGTGCACCGCCGCCCTGGGGCGTGAGCGGGAACGCGCGGGGTGCTCCCCTTGTACACCCCCCCACCCCACCCCCACCCCATTTGCACGTTAAAGGGGGAGGTGCGGGTGCCCTGTCGTGCGCGACGCGTTCGCGTACCCTTGTTGTTTGTTAGCGGTGGGTGGAGGCGGGGGACAAGGGGGCGGGGGCGTACCTTGCCCACGCCATCTTGCGCGTAAGGGGAGGTGGGGACCTCAAGAGGGGAGGGGAGACCCTCACCGCACGCCCCCCCGTTCGCGCGTGGACGTGGTGGGCGCAAGAGGGGGGCTTATCCCCGCCCGTCCCGCGTCCCGCGTGTGCGTGTCCTGTTCGCGCGTAGTCAAAGGCGGTGGAGGGGGGAACTGGGGGGCATACCTTTCTGGCGCTCTTCTGTGTTCCCGTGGCGGCGGGGGCACAAATGGGGGGCACGACGGGGGGCGCAAACGGGGGTGGGCAAACGATGGTACGCGCCACACGAAAAGGGAGGGAGAGTGAATAAACGAACGCTTAACGCGTTGTTTGCCCTTGTTTGTCATCTATTTACATCGCGCAAATATAGAGAATAAAAATAAAAATAAAGTTCAAAATCGGAGACCGAATTAAGACCAAGGTTCGGATCACGTGATGTGTTAAGGGAGGGGGGCAGCTGGGCCAGTTGTGGAAGACAGTTGTGTCCCGAAGACGACCAACGACGACGGATAGCGATTGTGTGGTGTAAGACCAGCGACCTGAGGCTGCCGATATCAGCGGGCCGTGGCTGCCGTTGGGACGCACTCCAGCGGACCGGGTTTGATCCCCTTTCGGGTATGTGTTCAAGATGGATTAGTCCAAGGAGCGCCTGTGTTAGCGCCGAGGCCATTGCTTACTGATGCATGGCTGATGATTGATGTGGATGACAGTTTTCTTACTGTTCGCTTACTTATGATTGGTGATCGTTTATTCATGCGATGAGGTGGGCTTATTGATGCCCCATGGTTGCTTACTCACTGGTTGGAGGTGCTCAGTCACTCATTGGTGAGGACGCTTACTTATGGCTTATTGATGCCTTAGACATTCGCTTATTGACCTGTGAGTCATTATGCTTACTGTTTCTTACTCATACTATGTGTGTCACCTTTGTGGCTTGACGGACAGTTACTATAAATACTATACAAGTTGCGCTATGGTTCGCTAGCTTAGTTGTCTTGAAATCCACCTGTACTCTTCTCAGGAAGTTCAGACAGTCTTATAGCAGAGTCATTGTTCCCTGTGACTATCTTGTTGCCAACTTAAGTGTTAGGCGTTGCCACCTTGTAACGAACCTCAAGCTAGGCGGTATTGGGGGACCTTATTGGTTATTCGTCCTTTACAAGTCATTCAAGTCGTTCCTGATTTCAGAAGCCGTGTGCTTTGCTCAGTGTTGAAACAAGGAAGACCCATCGGATCCAAGTCAGATCAACGTTCAGTGGAAACGTTACAAATCACCTCCAAACGGCTGCCAGGAGGCCCAGCAGCAGGGGCAATAATAGGGGCACCTCCAGCGATGGATGCAGCACTGGCAGTGGCTGTGGCAGTGACCTCCACAGCAGGAGGGTTCATGTGATTGATTGGAGGGAGAACAGATGGGGGGGGCCTGAAGAGGAAGGTACACATGTGGGGTGAACATAGGAGGTCCCATGTTCATAGCGATCTAGCAGAAATGTTAGCAAGTCCAGAAATGGCACACTGTAACTTTCCAGAATATCCAGGGCCTGGATATCATCATCATCACTGTTGTCATCCTCCATATTGGATGCCTCCAGTGGGCTGATAACACCTCCATCACTAATGTTGCCAATGTTACGAGCCTAAGTATCAACCGGGTGAGAATGTTCCAAGTAAGAAGGCAGTGAACTTACTGCTACTGGCTCCTCTGCTGTGATGAGTGTCTCACTGTTTATATGCAACAGAGAGACCAAGGATCACGAGGAGCAGACTGGCTGATGTCAAACCAACAAGGGAGTAGAACAATGAGAGAAGGCAATGGACCACAAGTAACAAGACAAGGATGTGGAACAACCCAATAGTGGGAAGCTGCACAGTGAACAGGAATGTACAAGTGGGGATGTCACAAGTGGACAGTCTGAGGGACTGTCTGTTACATCACTCCAGCTTATATACCTGAATTGTAACGGCGCGAGTGGTAAGCAGGATGACGAGTCGCTCCTGAAGCTTACCTATCTAAGGGACAGGCTTATTCATGTACTATACGATGACTGATGTGTTTACTGTACGATGACTGATGGTAGTAGTAGCATGACTGAGGGTATTAGTAGTGGTGGTACCACTGATGAGAGTGGACCGTTATAAGGAAGCTGTCGACTGATGTAGTCGACAGCTTGGATTTCTTGTACACCTCTCCCCTTCTCAATCGATCGGTCTTGACTCTTCTCTTTCCCTTTGTCGGTGGAAGTTGTTAAAGTCAAGAACAAGTCTGTCCAGATACAACCGCGCTTGTATCTAGTGAAACAGCCGAACTCCGCCTTCGAGCGTTGAGATGATTACTCAGCCTACGCACTTGAGGATTTGCTAAGTCATCGCGTTCATCCCTACGTTGCCTAAGTCAGGCTCACGTGCAGCTCGCACGTAACATGAATACATGGTCTGTGCATACTTTAGGGGAGGCCCAACTCCAATCCACGGCTGGGCCCATAGAATACTCTAGAAGGATTCTAAAGATAGCATGGAATGTGCTGGAAGGTTTCTAAGTATATTGTCCAATGGCATTAATCCCTGATAAGCTCCACTCATCAGGTGATACATCAACAATCTTTGTTTATCGATCAACAGACTTTCGCTTGGTAAGTCCTGGTTCCGGACTGGTCTTTTCTTGAATAGAAAGGTGAGGATTATCCAATCCTTTCATGCACATTGTCTTGGCTAGTTCCACTAGACCAATACTTCATATTCCTGGGTTTTGTGTGTGCATTCCCTTGCACACTTCCAAGTTTCATGGGTTTGTCACGGGCTGAGGTATAGGTTCATGACAGTTATCCCTCTTTAGGACCATGCTGTGCTGTCAGCACTCTTAAGTTACTTGGTCAAGGTGCAGAAGGGTTCATGGCATGGAACTGGTGAACTAGGAGTTCATTTGTGATGCAGGGAGCCATGAGTTTTCAGAACTAGGGTAGCCTTTCCACTTGATGAGGTACAAGATCCCTTTCTTGTTGGGTGACACTTTGGACTGGAGTACTGTTTCAACTTCATAGTGTTCCTCTTCTCCCTGAACTATGTCTGGAGGAGGTCTGGTGAAGTTAGGTCCATGCACAGGGGTTTCTTTGTATGGTGATATCAGGGAACTGTGGAAGACTGGGTGGATTCACCATGACTTGGGTAGTTGGAGTTTACAATTAACTCCCCATGTAGATAGTACTTTGAATGGACCATGGTGCCTGGGGGCTAACTTGGCTTTAGGGTGTGTGGTGTGGACATCGGTTCCTTCTAACCAGACTAGATCTCCTGGTTTAAACACATGGGAAGCAGTGGGTACTCTAGATCTCTTCATGTCTTCTGCATCTACTTTCAGTGCTGCTGTGACTTCAGACCATACTTGGTCTAGGGTACGAAGGCGTTCTTCTACTGTGGGGATCTGGGTAGCGAAGTTTACTGGGGGAATGAACTTTGGTTCGAATCTGTACCAGACTTCAAAGGAGGATCTTCCTGTGATGCTGTGTTGGCAAGCACTGTGTGCAAACTCCATGAAGGCTACTAGTTCTACCCAGTTGTCTTGCTGGAAGTTACAAAAGATGTGGAGATACTGCTCCAACTCTTGATTGACTCTTTCTGTTTTGCCATCTGTTTGGGGGTGGAAGGCTGTGGACATGGTGGACTTGACTTCCAATCTTTCCCAGACTTCTTGCATGACTTTAGAGGCGAATTGGGGTCCTCTATCAGAGATAGCTTGGCATGGTAGTCTGGTTCGTCTCCAGACATTCTTCATGTACAACTTGGATGTTTCTTCAGCTGTGATGGTTTTATTGCAAGGGGTGACAATGGTGGCTTTACTGAGGCGATCTACCACCATGAACAAGGAGTCATATCCTTGGGAGGTAGGGAGGTCTGTGATGACCATGGTGATAACTCCCCATACATCTGTGGGTACTTGGTTTGGTAACAGTGGTACTTGAGTTCTTGGCTTGATTTTGGTTGCTTGACATGTGGCACATCTGTCCACATAACTCTTGACAAAGGTGGATATTCCTGGCCACCAGAATTCTCTTGATACTATCTTGTAGGTCTTCCATCTTCCTGGATGTCCTGTGGCTACATGGTTGTGATATCTCTTGACAATGTCTCTTTGAAGTGCATCATTTTCTGGGACATAGACTTGTCCTCTGAACAGAATAATTCCATCTTCTAAGTTCCATTCTTATAGGCCTTTAACCATGGATCTTGGGCCGTTCTTCAAGATAGCTTCTATGGTGATGCTGACATCTTTGTCATATTCCTGGCTTGACTTGATTCTTTGATGTAGGGTTGTATCTCCTAACACTGTGACTGCTGTTGGGTGGGCTGCACGAGTTGTGAAAGACTTGGTGTCTAGGAGGACATGCAACTCATCTTCAGTTGCTATCCCCTCTTTAAGATCTGGATGCTTGAAATGCAACAGGAACAAAACCCAACACACTTGTCGACATGTGAGCTTCTGCTTGGTGGCAAAATAAACTAAATTGCCATGGTCAGACCAGATTTCAAGGTTATCCTCGCGTCCTTCAAGGTAGTGGCAGAAAATGTCCAAGGCTCTGATGATTGCAAGGAGTTCTTCATCATGGATCTCATAATTCTGCTCTGCTGGTTGTGGGGACTTGGAATGATAGGCAACAGGGTGCCATCTGTTTAAGGCATCCAGTTGTTCAAGGATGGTGCCTGTGGCAAAGTCACTGGCATCTGTGATGAGCTGAAAGGGTTTACTATGGTCAGGAAGGGCAAGGACAGGGGCTGTGATAAAGGCTTGGATAAGGATGTGGAACATGGATTCCTGTGATGTGCCCCAAAGAATGGAGTCTCCTTCCTAGTGAAGTTGAACAATGGTCTGGCAATGGTTGAAAAATCCTTGATGAAATGCCAATAGAAGTTACAAAGACAAAGGAAAGCTTGGACATGTTTGACAGTTTGTGGCATAGGCCAACCTGTGATACCTGCAACTTTAGCAGGATCCATCTTGGTTTGTGTTGCGCAGCAACCAGCGCAGCAAACAGTGTCATGGAGTCTCACCTTGTGAAGGTATAGAGACTGATAGAGTGGTTTGTAGAGAGGAGTGCTCAAGTGTGCGTAGAGTGAACGACTTGTATTCTTAGAGGGGCTCTACTCCCCTCATTTATAGGAAAACTGGTCCCTATGGTCCACCCATGTCCGTTTGCGTAAAAGTGATGAGTAAAGGTGTCCACAATATCGCGTTTTCAGTGACGCCTGATGTGAGACACCTCAGAAGTCTTCAATATCACCACGTGTGATACTGATAAGACTTGCGCCCTCCATATTGGAGTTGTGCCCACTTTTGTGCGTAACGGAGTACCCTAATATGGTAATCATATGTACGATACTACTGTAATGTCGTAACTGCTATAGATAAGATACGTATGTACTTATTACGTTTCAACACTCCCCCTTGCTAAGTATACCATGTATGTACTGAGCAAAGTAATATAGTACAGTAGAGATTATTGATGACAGCAATCAAAGAATCATTCGCGTATTATTCGTAGGTCGTATTCCTTCATCATGTCATCGGTGTTGAGAGAGAAAGAGTCGCGTGAAGAAGATTGAGACTAAGACTGAACTTTTGGTAAAGCTCGATCTTTTCCACTTCTTTGCGAGTGTGTCACACAAAGGCATTACTCGACACATCTTCTAAGATTATCGGGTCTGACTCGGATGCATAGGTATGCCATCTGAATATAAGACTCTTCCGAGATCTATGCGACGATTTCGTTCTCTGTCTAGGATGAGTAAAACTCAAGTCCTAGTTGTTCCCTAAATTTAAGAAACTTTATGCGTCCCAGATTCTTAGTAAATAAATCGGCAGGGTTCTCAGCTCCTTCAATGAACAATAGTTCAATCTTCTTTAAGCGAATGACTTCACGAATGTAGTGGTAGCGTAGGTCTATATGTTTTATTCACTTTTCCTGTACAGGATTAGAAGCAAGGAATATGGAGCCTTGATCATCTCCGCATAATGGAATTGGTTCTAAGGATATTCCAATCTCTTCAAAGAGAGATCGAATCCAGACCAACTGTCTACTTGTATCTGAGATAGACATGTATTCTGCTTCTGTGGAAGACAGCGCAATTGATTTCTGCGCTCTAGAATTCCAACAGAATACTCCATTAGCTAATTTAACTAAGTAGCCCGTAGTAGACTTTCTCGTTGTTGGGTCAGAAGCCCAATCAGAGTCCACATATGCTAGTAAACCCCCATCGCTTTTGCCATCATAGACTAAAGCGTAACTAGAAGTACCAATTAGATAGCGGCAAATATATAGTGCCCTATTTAAATGGTCTTGTGTGGGGTTTGCAGCGTATTGCGCGAGTTTAGTCACTGCATAGGCAATATCTGGTCGAGTTCCAATCATGATATATAGGAGTGATCCTATTACTTGTTGGAATGACGCGCGAATTTCTGGGTCTGGTGAACCTTTATTGGGTACTGGTTGATACCCTTCAGGTAGCGGTGTAGGAACCGCTTTCGCGTTTGTGAGTTTAAAACGCTGCAGCACTTTATGTAGATAATCTACTTGATCAACAAGGATTCGACCCTTGGATTTAATTATGCGCATGCGTAAAAACTCTTGGGTATCACCAAGGTCACGACATTCCCAGATTTTCATAAAGCGTTCCTTTAGGGAACTAATGTCAGACTTGTTCTTTCCAAGGAATAGAACATCATCGACATATACTATCACTACAATGGTTTTATCTGCGTTAACAAATAAACCTGAGTCTGATAGCAAGCGTGTGCATCCTATCGTGGCCATGGATTTATCAAGCGCTTTCCACCATGCTAAAGCAGCTTGTTTTAGTCCATATATGGCACGCTTTAAACGCATCACTTTATTTTTCTGGCGGGGGTTTTTAAACCCTTCAGGTTGTTCCATATATAGTTCCTCATCGAGTTCACCATATAGGAAGGCTGTTTTGACGTCTAATCCGGAGATGTGCCAATCTTTTAACGCTGCAAGCGCTAACATCATCCGAACAGTCTCAAACCGTACCACGGGTGAGAATATTTCGTCATAATCAATGCCTTCAACCTGAGAAAAGCCTTTGGCTACAAGCCTGGCTTTCTTCCGGCCGTCTGACTTTAAGTCAAATACCCATCGATTTCTGATGACCTTTCTGCCTTTCGGCGGGTCAACGAGTTCAAAGACTTTGCGTTTGCGAAGAGACTCTAACTCTTCACGACACGCTTTGCGCCACTCCTCCTGTATATCACTTGGCATTTTTAGAATGTCCCTAAAGGTCCATTCACGTATATTGGAGGTATCAGGTGATTCCAGATCTAGCGGTGAAATTGCTTTGGCAAGCAATAGATCCAGGAATTTGACTCCCCCTTCCTGAGCAAGGCGGGTCAGCAACTGCTGATCTACTTCATCCTCTGAATCATGCGAAGAGTCACTCTTTGTACTTGGAGGATCAGGCTCGATTTGCTCAGGAATTCCTCCTGGAATCGGCTGATCTTGGCGTAAACGCTGCCGAGAGCTACCCGGCTGGTTTGTTACCAGTTTTCGCCAAGTACGACTTCGCTCAATGTCTGCTAGTGTTTTACTAGGAGGTTTATCTCCATAGACATTTTCAGGAAGAGTAGTTGTTTTCCTCAAACGTCCAGATCTCCTCGGTTCAAAAGGAGGAGGTACAGGATCTGGTACGGGAGGCGGAGCTTGCAGCTCGTCAGGCTGAACAGCAGCCTCAGGTTCATCTGGAACCTGATCAACCCCATCGGGTTGTCGAGCGCGTCTCCCTTTAAGAAGCTCGGGAAGTGGTGAGTCAAGATCACCAGGAGTGGTGTCTTCAGACGCATCAATGGGTGGTTGATTAGATGGTGATTTATTCAACTGGGTTATTCCCCTTGTTCTACCGTCTTTTGGTCCAGTAGTACAATTAGGAAATAACATTTCATCAAACAGAGCTTTGTCTGAATAGAATACGGTATTATGATGACGCATAAAGGCATCGCCTTTCATTCCAGAAGGTCTACCTAAGTAGATCATAAGCTCGCTTTTGGGGGATAATTTGTTTATATGCCGAGCTTCTGGGATGTGCACATAAGCACCGCATCCAAACACTCTGAGATGTGAAATGTCTGGAATTTCATCGTTTAATAGAAAATATGGTGTTTGCCATTTAAGGCGACTCATAGGTGTTCTATTATAACAATGTACAGCATGTAATACTGCGAATTCCCACCAAGACTGTGGTATACAAGCATCAAGTCGCATTGACTGTGCTTTGTCCATTATAGTGCGCATAAAGCGCTCAGCACGCCCATTTTGCTGTGGCATGTGAGGCACGCTTTGTAGCACTGTAATGCCGTCATCCTTTAAAGTTTTAAGGAACACATCTGATTTATATTCACCGCCGGCATCGGACATCCACTCTTTTATGGTAACATTAAATTGATTTTTAATTAACGCTAACCATTGTTTAAGCGCACCAATAGCCGAAGCTTTGTCGCGTAAGAGTGATATCCATGCATATGAAGTATAATCGTCTAGAAAGACGATAAAATACTTATATTTATGGTATGACAGTATAGGGAAGCTTTTTAGATCGGAATGAACCCGACTAAAGGGAGCTTTAGCCCTAGTATCAGATGGTGGATGAGATGCTGCAGGCATTTTGCCTTGCGCACATCCTGGACAAATACCATCAGTTGTAGGAATTGTAATTCCATCGGGAAAACCCTTTGTATAATCTTTAGCATGTCTTAGAACCTCTTTGGATGGGTGTCCGAGGCGACGATGCATAAGATCGTAATCTACTTTGTAGATCAGTGGCATTTCTGCCGACTGTGCTTCTACTTCAATAGATTGCGCATCTAGCCAATATAATGGATGTCCATTTAAAATGGGTTTACATTGGACAAATGATTGTACTTTATGGTACAAGGTAATATGTTGCGCGTTGCCCATTACACGCATACCTTGTTGTAAGAATGCTCCCATAGAAAGCAACCGCGTTGTCATTTTAGGTATGTAGAGGACTGGATGAACTCTAGTAGTTACTAAAGCATTATTAATATAGTGCTTAAGAAGTACTGTTCCAGATCCTTCTGCATAGATAGTATTAGACGCAGTTCTAACCGGTATCTGGTCAGATTCTTCTGCTGACTCATACTCAATGAAGTCACTAATTTTATTAGTGAAGTGCGCCGAAGCTCCTGAGTCTAATAGCCACATGGAGCTTATTTTTTCCCGACACTTAGCACACTGTGTGAAATATTGACCGTGCTCGCATTTCAAAACATCAAGCGCGCCGATATTCATACTGTACAATGGAGACACTACAGACAGTACATTTTTATTTTTACAACTTGGTATCCTTATACTTTTTAGTAAGAGGTCCAAGGCTGTCTGATTGTCAGCATTGTATAAGTGCTGTGTGAGAAAGGCGTACCTTTCTTCATCTGTTCCCCAATCAAGGGAAACGGTGTCCTCGTTATTCATCATCGGGTCCCAAGCTGATAAATCAGGCTCAGGCGTTGGTGCATGAGACCCTGCAGGGGTCACATCACGAGACCCATATAATTGGTCTATGATCCGCATTTCTGGAGTCGTAGGCTCCAGTACCTCTCCACGCATCATGGCTTCTCCTTGCCTCCGCACAAAGTCCTGATGCTGTCTGTAGACAATGTCTATCAGCTCAGCAGAACTGCGAGCTCTGAGAGTTTGTGTATGCGTGCAGTTACCATACTCATCTTTAGTGTAAAGATGGTAGGTTTTGCCAGTCGCAACAGCAACTTCCAGAGGAGGAAGGTTTGGATGATCGACATACCCAACTTCATGAAGTTCATACTCCCCTGTCTCGGGAGTCGGAGCACGATTCTCTTTATCAGAGTCTCGTGAGTCCAATGACATATCATCGAAGACGGAGGCCAATTCTGACTCACCGTAGGTAGATGTGCGCTCAAAGTCCTTCATATAATTAGAAGGACCCGGCTGCGACATGTCGATATCGACTTCGGAGTCATACTCCTCGTCGTTGTTCCAATTGGAACGTGTGCGAACTTCTTGATCGAAATCAGAGAAGCGCTGCTCAAGCGTCTTCGTCGTTTGGATAGTCGCTGGGACTTCCAAACGCTCAGCGAGCGTAAGCGCGTTGTTTACGGAGGGGTAGATGCCCGGAGTCCTAGTAGTAGGAGGGGACTTAGAGACAGTGCGGGTGGTAACGGATGAATGCCCAATATGGGCGATAGTGGATGAAGTGGGAGATGGGAGTGAGGCGACGGATGCGATGTGGGAGTGGCCTTGAGGTTGACCATGACCCTTGCCCTTGACGAACTTGCCGCGTCCTGCTCCTCTAGTACCGCGCTGGTTATTAGACCGCTGCTGGTTAGTAGAGGGTGTGGTGGACGATGAAGGCTGCTGCTGAGCACCCTGCTTGGTAAAGTGAGGGTTTTCGCGCTTGCGCTTCACGGCAGAGATCTTCTGGGCAGATTGCCCGCTCTTGACCCGTCCCTTGTTTTCTTCCGTCTCGAAGTGATTGATCACGGTTGTGCGAACATCCATGATCGATAGTTTATCAAGACGAGTGCCAGAAAGGATAATAGGAACAAGATGTTCCCATTTGGACGGAAAGTTGGCCATGACTATCATAGCCTGCAGGAGTGGGTCAAGCCCCATATTGCGCGTACTAACGCCAAAGCCAAAATTGACTTCTCCAAGATGACCTAAAGTAGCAATCATCTTGTCAAAGACCGGGCCAGGATGCTGGTTCGGATTGAACCGGATACTGATGACCTCTTTAAAGTCTTTGTAGATGGATGGGACGGTAGGAAGGGAGTAATGATCTTTGATATTGCCCCATAAGTCATCAGCATCAGAAACAGATGCAAAGAGTTGTTGGATGGATGAAGTAAGACGGAGAGTGATGTTGCCAACAGCCATGGCATTCTTATCCTGCCACTTTTTCAAGTTGTCAGGGTAAGTTTCCATCAGATCGTCATACTTTTCCTTATCCTCTTTGTAAATTTCTGACTGAGCTTTAAAGACGTCGGCTTCTTTCTCAGAAGCTTTGTCAGAAAGAGGCTTCGGAGCAGTGGGTTCAACGGGGTGAGATGGTTCCAAATTGGTACCATCAACGTAACCCCAGAGCCCTTGCGCCATCAGGAAGGCTTTCATCGCACGCGCCCAGCTGCCATAGTCCTGACCGTTAAAAACGGGGACGAAGGTGTTAAGTTGGGACGACATAGTATCTGTGAAGGCTGATGAGACATCAGCATGCTATTCACAATACTGGTATGAGTAAAAAGAGAGCCTTGGCATTAGCTGTCTTCCTCGTACTAGCGAGGTAGAAGCTGCCCCAGGGGTCCGTGACATTCTCCTCCGAGAACTGGTCGGTACCACACGATGGGGTCTTATTGCGCCCTTCAAGGGACACAATGCCAGGTTGCCAAAGGTAACCTCGATGGTGTTGTCGACAACAGCTACTGTAGTTAAACAGCTCGACAATCATCGTCATTCGCAATGAACGCAATGGTACCCATGTAGCAGGGCCCATAACCTGTTGCGCAGCAACCAGCGCAGCAAACAGTGTCATGGAGTCTCACCTTGTGAAGGTATAGAGACTGATAGAGTGGTTTGTAGAGAGGAGTGCTCAAGTGTGCGTAGAGTGAACGACTTGTATTCTTAGAGGGGCTCTACTCCCCTCATTTATAGGAAAACTGGTCCCTATGGTCCACCCATGTCCGTTTGCGTAAAAGTGATGAGTAAAGGTGTCCACAATATCGCGTTTTCAGTGACGCCTGATGTGAGACACCTCAGAAGTCTTCAATATCACCACGTGTGATACTGATAAGACTTGCGCCCTCCATATTGGAGTTGCGCCCACTTTTGTGCGTAACGGAGTACCCTAATATGGTAATCATATGTACGATACTACTGTAATGTCGTAACTGCTATAGATAAGATACGTATGTACTTATTACGTTTCAACAGTTTGTCCATTTGAGATAACAATCCCAAGGTATTCAATAGATGTCTGAGCAAATACACATTTCTCAGGTTTGAGGTACAGGTCATGTTTTAAGAGGTGTGAGAGGACATTGTGGGTTAACTTGTCCAACAAGGCAGGATCTTCTGAAAAGATGAGGATTTTGTCCAGATAGACTACAACATGTCCTTCATCTATCATGTCTTCAAAGATGTCGTTCATAAATGTCTGGAATGTGGCAGGGGCATTGCAGAGGCCAAAGGTCATGACAGTGGGTTCAAAGTGGCCTAGGGGTGTCTTGAAGGCAGCTTTATGTTCGTCTCCTTCCCTGAGACAGATATTTCTGTATCCCCAACAAATATCCAACTTGGTGAAGTACCTGGTGCCACATAGTTTGTCAACTAACTCAGGGATTAGTGGTAGGGGGGTGGTGTTCTTGATTGCAATATCATTGAGTGTGTGATAGTCCTGTACTGGACGTAACTTGCCATCCTTCTTATCCACAAAAAAGAAGGGGCTGGCCATAGGGGACTTGGAAGGGTGGATGTATCCTCTCCACAAATGTTCTGTGATATATTCTTTGAGTGCTTCTGACTCCTTGGGCATGAGCCTATAGATGCTGCAATTGCACGTCTTAGAGACTGGTTTGAGTTCTATGGCATGGTCCCATGCTTGATGTTTTGGAAGCCAGTGCAAGGCTGTTTCATCAAAGACTTTGGAATACATGTGATACTGGGCAGGGATGTGATCAAGGGATTGCTTGGGTACATTCTTTGCTGCAATAGCTGTCCTGGCAGTGGACTTTGACCAAATAGCAAGGTTGTCGTACTTGCTAAAACTGTGATGATACAAGAAACTTTCCATGGCTTCCTGGGCAAAGGCATCTTCAGTTATCACGGTTTCTTCTTCTACTGGATGAAAGGCATTGATGGTGGTAGCCTGCATCTGCGGCTTTCAGGACGTGATTACTAGGGGGTATTTGGACAAGGTACAATTCTTGGGGCATCTTGTGAACCCGATCTGTGGTAATGCCCAGTCATCTTCTGGGTTGTGTGCATGAAGCTAATCTGTTCCTAGGATAATGTCATGGTCCCCTAGCGTGGTAACATAGAGTTCTGATGTTTCTTCATGGTAGTCGTCATCCATGGTCTTGACACAGATCTTCTGGATCGTAGTATACTTGACTGATCCCCTCTTATTGAGTGTTCCATCCACATTTTTTACTTGAAGTGGGTTGACTTGTGTTCACAGGGTGAGGTTATTCTTGGTGGCAAAGTCTTGATCTATGATTATCCCCTCTGTGCTGCTATCCAGTAAGGTGCATGCACTGATTTCTCATCCAGTTGTCTTTTCAACTAGAGTCACTCTGAGTGTAATAGATGGTGATTGTCTATTTTGTATAGTATCATCAGGTACAGGCTTAGAGTCTACTGTCTCTAGGAGAGAATACCTATTCTCAAAACTGGTCCTGGACAGACATAAAGTCCCAACTGACAGTGCAGCAGAGGGATGCTTCAAAAATTCTCATTGACAGGGCAGGAGTGAGGGTGTGGAATCATGACTTGGGGATGTGGACTGTGGTACATGGCCACTACCTGGGCTGGATGCTCTTCAGCGTGCTCTTCATCGGCATATTGATCTTCTTGGGTTACTGTGGCACGAGCTCTGAAGTCAGCTCCTTAGTGTGGATTTGGACATCTATTTCCTGTCCCTTGGTTGTACTGGCTTGTCTTGACGCAGCATTCTTTAGCCCTATGACCAGGTTTTCTGCAGTAGAAGCAGAGCTTATTCTTGAAGTGTCTGTCCTTCTCTACCTTTGATATTTTTCCACCCACAGGGGAGATGATGGTGCTGTGGTAACATTGACTTGGGTGTGATCTTCATCTGTGGTTATGGCGTGGTTCCGTGGTCCTGAATTTCTGTTAAACATGGTAGGGGTGCTGTACATGTGCCAGAGTCAATCAAACTCTCTTGCTTTCTCTGCTAGGTCTTCTAGCATGGTAGGCTGTGGTGATACACCCATTATCTTTTGGTGTAGTGCCATGGAAGTGCCTTCCAAAAGGCAAACATCTGGGTTTCTTCATTGGCTCTGCTCCAGGAGGCATAGGTCAACCAATCTTGGTACCATGCATTAAAGGGTCTTCCACCCATCATGGAGGTGTACATGGTGTTGGTAACTTCCAGCTTTGAATATGCTGGGACAAAGTGTTTCTTGAAACTGTTGTGGAACTGCACCCAGGTTCCAAAATCGACAGGCATAGCTGACAAGGCTCTTTTCTGTTTATCCTGAACCCATTCTCCAGCAGATGTGCTAACTTTGAAGTGTGTTAGAGCAGCTGAAACTCTCTTTCCTTGATCTGAGTATGTGGATTCATTGAGGAGTAGTAGTTCTCTAGATTGTTCCAAAAGGCTTCTGCCTTTGCAGGACTACCGTCAAATGACTCTGGGGGGGATCCCAATAACTTGGTATTTGCTGAATCAGACATGCTTGCTGGGGTACTTGGTGTGCTAGGTGTACTGGGTTGACTTGGAGACGCAGCATGGCTAGATAATGCTGGGGTACTTTGACGCTGATTGGGAGTAGGTGTGGCTACACAAATTGGGGGTAATGCTGGTGGAAGTGGGAATACTGTAGCCGAAGGCATAGGCAGGAATGACTGTGACACCTGTGCTGGGGTTACTGGAAGTGTGCCTGGAACTGCTTGTGGTGTCTGTGGCTGGGGTACTGTGGTGATAAGCGCTTCTACCCTTCTGGTGACGCTTCCTAGGATCTGGGAGACCTCTTCTTGGTCACTTGATTCACTGTGCGCTGATCTGGCGCCTGAGGGTGGGGTTCTAGGTGGTGACCATTGCGAGGAACTAGTGGGTTGCCTGTTTACATTTATCACTTTCAGAACTGACAAAAGCATAAATCAGAAATATGTGAATGTAATATACAACACAGGGAGGATGCCCCACTGCCATCCCATCCTGCAGATAATGGGGACTCGATGGGGCACAGCAGAGAAGGGTGGCATGCCCCCTGACTGGACAGGGTTGACCCTCGAAACAGTCACTCAGTATCTCCAGCCCAGCAAGGCTCCTACCTGGCACCAGGATCTTTTTGCACATGACCTGACACCTTACCTGTGAGATATCCCACCAAAGAAGCAGTGGTGGAATTTCCCCCCTCATCTGGCTGCTCCTGATGAAGATGGTATGTACATTACATAGCTTGTTTGGTACACACTAACAAGCTAAACATTAGTGAATATGGAGGAGTCTCCACATGACCCATCCCCTGCTCCCCCTTTGCCACCCATGCCCCCAGCCAGCCAGAAGTGTGCTGCAAAGGGGATGGCATGGGCCGTTCCACCACCACCACCACCCAATGAGTATGGCCCCCCACAAACTCATCACACAAGGTCCAGGAAGCACTCCACCGTGCTGCCAGACTCGGACAGCCCTGCAGATACACCATCCAAAGGGGAGGCAGATAAGGACACTCCCACATGCCTGGTCCTCCCTCAGGGACTTCTGCATGTGGACATGGAAGGCCCTTCCCCTCTGTGCTGCTGAAGCCCCTCGCAAGGAGTCCATTAAGGCCTATGGTGATGTGCATGCTACATTTCTTGTCTCTCTCACAATGTTCTTACCCACCACTGTAGAACAGATGTGGTACCTGCAAGGAGAAAGGGTTTTGTGTGTGTGAATCTCAGATGTCTGGCAAGTGCATCACCACTGCATGCACCTTCTGTGTTGAACAGAAACTTCCCTGTGCCCTGCTGCCACTTTGGGCTCATTCAGTATATAAAGTTGCCAACACATGTGGTATGTCCAATCACAAATTGTCCATATGTGTCTACTGATACTAGGGTTCTTCAATCAGCACCAGACAAACCACCCAAATATCAGGGATTTCCAGAGCATCTGGAATCCTTTGAACATGAGATCACTCAATTGAAACAGCTCCTCCTTGTGATCTGCTCCAAGTTCAGCATTGATGTTTCTTTTAAGTTCTGGTTCCCTCGGTCAGAGGAGAGTACAAATGACTGGGGAACCGTAAACATGACTATACAGGTACTTATATTTATCGCCATTATCACATGCTGTCCATCTTTCAATCTGATCTGGATCTCCTGACCACGCCTTCACACTCCTCCTCATCAATGCAAAGTTGATGATGTCCAGTGGTCATGAGTTCCCAACTCCTCACTTAGATCTGGATTTGGTAGCTGAGCATACTCCTAGGTAGTGTTGGAGGCGCTGAAACTCCATTCGAGCTAGGGGCTTAGTGAGAATGTCAGCGTCATTATCCATTGAATTCACCTGTAGTACCATCACATCACCAGCTAGGACTAGTTCACAAGTATAATGATACTTTACCCAATATGCTTCATGTGTGAGTGCCACACATGGTCCTTGGCCAGGCGTGATGCTGTGTCATTATCACAGAAAAGTTTGGTGGACTCTGGTGGGAGGATCTTCAATCCTTCCAGGAGCTGTCGGAGGAATACTACCTCATGAGTGGCATCATGCAGCTCAATGTACTTGGCGTAGCAGGACGAATCAGCCACTGTGGGTTGTTTCTTCGAACTCCAGGACGTGACGCCAGATCCAAGTGTGAAACAGCAGCCTCCAATTGATCGACTGATGTTGACGCAGTTGGTGTAGTCTGCGTCTGAGTATCTCTGGTCAGAGAGTGTGTGTTTTGCCCTCTGAGGGTTAGAGAATGTGCTCTTGTGCTTTTGAGGTATTGTAGTACTTGAACGGCGGCATCCCAGTGTTCAGGTCTGTAGCAATCCAGGAACGAGGCCAGGCGACCAACAGCAAATGAGGTATCGGGACGGGTAGCCACAGCTAGATACATCAGAGAGCCAATGAGAGATCAGTAGGGAGTCCTTTCAATCCATTCAGCTATGTCCGGTGGCACAGGCAAGTTCTTGTCTGGCCTTCGTAACTGTAGACCGGGGACCATAGGGGTGTCGACAGAGTGAGCATCTTGCTGCCCATATTCTTGTATGAGTTGGTCAATTTTTGCTGTTTGTGATAAGGAAATTGTTCTGGCTTCGCGGTCGTGGGATATCACTATTCCTAGTGTGTACTTATGTTCACCAAGTTCGGTGATTTTCCACTTGGATTTGAGTAAATCACGGAGTTGCTCAGTTTCTTTTGAGTTGGATCCAGTGGCTTTGATGTCATCAACGTGTATGGCAAATACCATAGTTCCAGTAGATGAATTGCGTCGATAGACACACCACTCACAGTCAAGGCGTTCAAAGCCCCACTGCATCACTGTTTTGTGAAATGTTTGGTTCCATATGCAGCTTGCCTGTTTCTACCATAGATACTTTTCATCAACCGCATGACCCACTCCTCCCTACCCGGAACTTCGAACCCGGGGGGTTGTTCCATGTACATCATTTTGGTTTTGGGTAGTACACCGTGCAGGAAGGCGGTTTTGATGTCAAACTGGCAGATGTCCCAGTCCATAGTGGCTGCAAGGTGAAGGATAGTTCAAAAAGATTCCAGACGTACTGTAGGTGCTGTCGTTTTGTCGTAGTCTATACTGTATCGTTGTGCAAATCCCTTTGCAACGTATTGTACTTTGCAGCGGACAATGTTTCCTGCCACATTGTGTTTGCATTTGCACACAAGCTTGCCTTTCAAGGGACATTGGCCATGTGAATGGTCAGTTCGAGGGACGAGGATGAAGACCTTTAAGTCTTCAAGGCTCTTAAGTTCATCATGGCCGCCGGCAATCCAGTACTCTCTTTCGCTGGATGCCATGGCCTGCGCCCATGTAGGTTGTCATTGATTTTGTCGGCTGTAGGTTCGATTGTACCACTGCTGAGATCAGAAAGAAAAGTGTCAACAGAAGGGTGATGTTGTGATGTAACGATATCTGTAGGGAAGAGGTCATTGGTTTCTCGAACAGTAGTGTATTCAGATATAAATGCAGTAAGATTTGGTTCAATGCCCTGGAGGTGGGCGGATCAGTGGGGAGGTGGAGGGGGGGGATGCGGAGGAATTCTAATAGTAAGGGGGTGGGGTGGGGGGGGGATTATCTGGTTGGGTGTCTGTATTGTCATTTGTGGTATTGTTACTTGATGTGGTGGTGTTATTGTTTGATGTGGTGACAGTATTTTGGGAGATGGTATTGTTGATTGCTCATTGATGTTATTCAATTGCACGATGGTATTATTTGATTGCTTGTTTGTTATTGTACTGGGGGTGTTATTTGATTACTGTTTGTTATTTGATTCGATTGCTCATTTAGATTTGTTGTTTCATTTGGTATCATACTGGAAAGGGGTATCGTGTAAGAAGGACGATTAGTATTGAAGGAATCTATAGTAGAAGGTGGATCATGCATATCGGTGTGATTTGACTCAGGTGTCTTGAGAGGGGGACGCCTGGATACTCCCATGAAGGTGGTGAAGAGGAAGTGCCTGGCCAAGTATGGTACCAGGCTGAAATGGGGATGGAAAAGAGTCCAGACATTCTGTGAAAGTAACGTGAAATGAGTTGTATATATGAGATGAAACAGGATCCCAGAGGCGATAAGCTCTGGAATGGAGTGCATAACCAATTAGCACACAGGGGTTAGAACAGGCATATAATTTGGAAGGGGAGGGTGTGTGAAGGGAGTAGGCAACATCCGATTTCGTGGAGGTGGGAAAGGGAAGGTGTGCGCCCAAACCAGAGTTCATAAGGGGTTCGGCCATTGTTGGCCATGGCAGCTGTCAGATTCATGAGGTATGAAGCAGTGGTGAAGAACTTGTGCCAGAGGGAATCAGGGGCATGGCATGGGCTTTCCCTTGAAGGGTTCTGTGAAGACACTGACTCTTCCATTATGCGCTGAATTATAGGGGGCCATCGTTTGATGGTCGATGCTGAGGGAATGGCACCATTGAGCCATAGCATTGGATATGAGCTCCCCATTGTCAGTAATGAGGATTTGGAGTGTCTCTTTTGATTGGACGGTGACTGCCTTATGCCAGTTCTGGATAGCTTTGCGTGCTTCACTCTTAGCCCAGAGGGGGATAGTCCAACATAACCTGAGAAATCATTGATTACGTTTAAACAGTACACATATCCACCATGAGACACAACCGCCATTGGACCACAAAGATCTGCATACACCCTTTCAAGTCATGAGGAAGCTTTAGGTTGCTCCCGCAGCTTCGGTACTGCTGATCGTGTCTGCTTCCTGATGGCGCAATGGTGACACTTGGCAGGGAGGGACGATAAGTCGATCGGCATACCTTTGGATACCCCGTTTTTGGCCATCTCTACAATGGCATGGGTATTGCAATGTCTGAGGCAGCGATGCCAAGTCTCAATGTCTGGTACATGGGTGAATAGCGCAGTCTGCGTGGGGTTTGATCTTGAGTGCTGGACCGACGACAAGGTGGTGTTGAGAGTATAGAGGTTCTTGGTGTTTGCAGTGCCACGGATGAGGACAGTGTTAGAAGAGTTTGTGACCCAGCAAGTGAGTGAGTCAAAGTGTGATGTGTAATTGCCACTCCTGTTGAGCAACAGGATTGAGATGAGCTGGACTTTGGAGTCTGGGATGTAGAGGACGTCAGTGAGCTTCAGCATGTGTCCAGGTGCAATACGAATCTCAATGTCTCCCATGCCAACCATGTGGATCGCCAAACCACAGAGCCCTTTGACTGGGTGATGAGGGGTAGATCTGAGATTTTTGAAATCGGACCTCTCAGGCGAGATGTGGCATGTGGCGCCGGTGTCAAGGATGAAGGGTACTTTGTTGATGTTGTGAATGGGAGAACGACCAGCCGAGAGTGCACAGTCCACAGGTGGTTCGTCCGCAGGTGGTCCAGGGTCAGTACTGGTGTGGGAATCCCAGTTTAGCGAAACTTCAGGGTCGGGCATGGCAAGAATGGCCATGTATTCCTGTTCATCATAAGGTTCCATGGCAATGTTAATGATGGGGCTGTTATCATTTGTGGCTTGCACATAGTTTATACCATTAACCATAATTGTGTTGGTGTCAGCTTGTTGTGTGTTTGTGGTTGCAGTATTGGCCGTTGTGGTATTGGCGTTATTGCCTCCAGAGTGTGCTTTGTTTGCCATGCATTGTGCTGCTTGAGCGGCGCAAGCTTCAGTGATAGTTTTGTCAGCCATTCTGCCGCCATCTTTAATACAGAATTTGGAACGATGTCCAGGGTTTTTACAATTGGAGCAGGGGGGACAAGGAGGCCTAGCAGAGTTCACGGTGAGAGCAGTGTTGGTGGTAGCTTCAGCCCCAGCACCGATGGTTTGGTCCTCCTGCTGGAGATGGCTTCTGATGTCGGCAGACATTGTAAGGGGATTTTGCAGCATATCATTGATGGAAGTCACTATCCTTGGGAGATGAACACACATTGAGTTGAGGATGAATATGCAGAGAAGTTGATCTTTGGTAAGCATGCCCATTTTGACATACTTTGAGTGGAATTTCGCAATTTGGTTGAAGGTTTGGCAGCATGATGCGCTGGGTAAAGCCAAAGTGTCTAAGATTTCTTTGATCATTCTGATTTTAGCGAAGGGTCCTTGTTGTGTGTGCTTTTCATGTAGGACATTATAAGCACTGAATGTGTTTGATTGTTTGTTGGCAAGCTCATAGTCGTGATTGGAGATGTGCAGAAGGATGAAGCCTCTGAGTGCAATGTCACAGGTGTCCCAGGCTTCAGCAGCTTCAGGGTACAAGGATTCATCAGGTCGAGGGATGGTGGCATTTAGGTAGCGGTGGAAACTGCAGATGTCGGATATAGCTCTGAGGTGTTTGTCCCATTCAAGCCAGTTTCCTTTTTCACTGTCTAAGACCAGTTCTGTGGGCCAGCCATTGTCCGACCCAAAAGTAAGAGGACAAATGACTATGGTTCACATAATGGCGCAGAAATTTGTCAAAGCAGATGGAAAAGCCCAGGTGACAATTTGTCAAGTGGGATGGAAAAGCCCACATGGGCCCATCATGAAAGAGTAGCCATAGATCATGTATGGGCCCAGAAATATAATTGTTGATAGTCCTGGATGGGCCCATGGGAGCTGCCCATGGGAGCTGCCTTTGGTCTAGGATGGGCCCATGGGAGCTGCTGAAGGAAATTGCCTTTCATCTAGGATGGGCCCATGTGAGCTGCCTATGGGAGCTGCCTTTGATCTAGGCTGGGCCCATGGAAGCTGTCAAAGAAAATTGCCTTTTATCTAGGATGGGCCCATGTGATCTGCCTATAGGAACTGCCTTTGGTCCAAGCTGGGCCCATGAGAGCTGCCTGTGGGAGCTGCCTTTGGCCTAGGATAGGCCCATGAGAGCTGCCAAAGAAAATTGCCTTTGGTCCAGGATGGGCCCATTTGAGCTGCCAATGGGAGCTGCCTTTGATATAGGCTTGGCCCACAGAAGCTGCCGAAGAAAATTGCCTTTGATCCAGGATGGGCCCATGTGAGCTGCCAATGGGAGCTGCCTTTGATATAGGCTGGGCCCATGGGAGCTGCCAAAGAAAATTGCCTTTCATCTAGGATGGGCCCATGTGAGCTGCCTATGGGAACTGCCTTTGGTCCAAGCTGGGCCCATGGGAGCTGCCTATGGGAGCTGCCTTTGGTCTAGGATGGGCCCATGAGAGCTGCCGAAGAAAATTGCCTTTCATCTAGGATGAGCCCATGTGAGCTACCCATGGGAGCTGCCTTTGTTCCAGTATGGGCCCACAGGAGCTGCCGAAGAAAATTGCCTTTAGTCCAGGATGGGCCCATGTGAGCTGCCGATGGGAGCTGCCTTTGGTCTAGGATGGGCCCATTGAAGCTGCCAAAGAAAATTGCCTTTGACACAAGATGGGCCCATGGGAGCTGCCCATGGGAGCTCCCTTTGGTCTAGGATGGGCCCATTGAAGCTGCCGAAAAAATTGCCTTTGATCAAAGATGGGCCCATGGGAGCTGCCCAAAGGGGCTGCCTTTGGTCTAAGATGGGCCCATGGGAGCTGCCTGTGGGAGCTGCCTTTGGTCGAGGATGGGCCCATGAGAGCTGCCGAAGAAAATTGCCTTTGGTTGAGGGTGGGCCCATGGGAGCTGCTTATGGGTGCTGCCTTTGGTCTAGGATGGGCCCATAAGAGCTGCTGAAGAAAATTGCCTTTGTTCCAGGATGGGCCCATGTGAGCTGCCAATGGGAGCTGCCTTTGATATAGGCTGGGCCCATGGGAGCTGCCTGTGGGAGCTGCCTTTGGTCTAGGATGGGCCCATGAGAGCTGCTGAAGACAATTGCCTTTGGTCCAGGATGGGCCCATGTGAGCTGCTGATGGGAGCTGCCTTTGGTCTAGGATGGGCCCATTGAACCTGCCGAAGAAAATTGCCTTTGATACAAGATGGGCTCATGGGAGCTGTCTATGGGAGCTGCCTTTGGTCTAGGATGGGCCCATTGAAGCTGCCAAACAAATTGCCTTAGATTGAAGTTGGGCCCATGGGAGCTGCCTAAAGGGGCTGCCTTTGGTCCAAGATGGGCCCATGGGAGCTGCCAATGGGAGCTGCCTTTGGTCTAGTATGGGCCCATTGAAGCTGCCAAAGAAAATTGCCTTTGACACAAGATGGGCCCATGGGAGCTGCCCATGGGAGCTACCTTTGGTCTAGGATGGGCCCATTGAAGCTGCCGAAAAAATTGCCTTTGATCAAAGATGGGCCCATGGGAGCTGCCTAAAGGGGCTGCCTTTGGTCCAAGATGGGCCCATGGGAGCTGCCTGTGGGAGCTGCCTTTGGTCTAGGATGGCCCCATGAGAGCTGCCGAAGAAAATTGCCTTTGGTTGAGGATGGGCCCATGGCAGCTGCCTATGGGAGCTGCCTTTGGTCTAGGATGGGCCCATGGCAGCTGCCGAAGAAAATTGCCTTTCATATAGGATCGGCCCATGGCAGCTGCCTATGGGAGCTGCCTTTGGTCTAGGATGGGCCCATAAGAGGTGCCGAAGAAAATTGCCTTTATTCCAGGATGGGCCCATTGAAGCTGCCGAAAATAAATTGCCTTTAATCCAAGATCGGCCCATGGGAGCTGCCTATGGGAGCTCCCTCTGGTCTAGGATGGACCCATTGAAGCTGCCAAAGAAATTGCCTTTGATCGAAGATGGGCCCATGGGAGCTGCCTAAAGGGGGTGCCTTTGGTCCAAGATGGGCCCATGGAAGCTGCCTGTGGGAGCTGCCTTTGGTCTAGGATGGGCCCGTGGGAGCTGCCGAAGACAATTGCCTTTGGTCCAGGATGGGCCCAAGTGAGCTGCCCATTGGAGCTGCCTTTGGCCTTGGATGGGCCCATGGGAGCTGCCTATGGGAGCTGCCTTTTTCCAGGATGGGCCCACAGGAGGTGCTGATGAAAATTGTCTTTGGTTCAGGATGGGCCCATGGGAGCTGACAAAAAATATGGCCTTTCATCCAGATGGGCCCATGGGAGCTGCCCATGGAAGCTGCCTTTTGCCTTGAATGGGCACATAAAAGCTGCCAAAATCCATTACTTTTGGTCCAGAATGGGCCCATGAGAGCTGCAGACAAAATTTGCCTTTTGTCAAGGATAAGCCCGTGGGAGCTGCCTATAGTGGCTGCCTTTGGTCTTGCATGGACCCATTGAAGCTGCCGATATGAGCTGCCTTTGGTATGGGATGCATCCATGGTAGCTGCCTATGGTCATAGATGGGTTCATTGAAGGTGCCAAAACATGCTGCCAATTATCTTCGATGGGCCCAAAGAAACTTCTGAAGGGAGCTGACCTTGATATAGGATGGGCCCATTTAAACCACCTACGGGAGCTATTGATGCTTATGGATTTGGCCCCTGAAGCTGCTCTCTTACTTGGGAACAATGTATCTCCCGGAATTTGGTTTGAATATTCAATAGTGTTCAATTTTCTCAATTCAGACAATGAGAGCCCTAGACCTGGTACTGATTTCAGATTGTGTCATATCTTTCCTCAGAAGTATCAAATTGCTAAATTGCAATCATTCCAGAATGTAATTACAGGCACACAATGTGCCGACCATTGTTTTGCTACACAAAAACAACATGATCTTGATTTTTTCACATATTATATGGATGATAATGCTGCAAGACTCTTGTTTTTAATGAAATAATGTATGCCCCAACACTGTGTCATGGCTTTCTGTGGAGAAGGGAACTTGGAATACGAGGATGGCACATTTTGCTGTTGGATGCACTCACTTGTATTACATGTACTATATGTTTCAATCCAAAGTAATGCTACTTTCTGACATTAGTTCGCATTCTGCCAAGATCTCAAGGTTGTACAAAGCTAAAAATGATATCATGGTGATGGGGCCCACTTGATGCATTAAACACAACACTCTCCCAGCAGAAACATCTGTAAAACAAATGAAGAGAACATCATCATGTTGTTTTTGTGTAGCGAAAACACTGTGCAGTATATTAGGTGCCTAGAATGACAAATGGAAATGAGTGTCATTAGGAATTTGATATTTCCAAGAAAGGTCTGACACAATCTTAGATCATTTTCGGGCCTGCGGCTCTGGCATTAGAGTTGGTGAAATTAGATAGTATTGAAAATTGCAAAATCAAATGTGGGGAGACAGATTGTGTCCTATCATTGCACATTCAGGTACCCTGGCTGGGATCATTCACAGAATAATTCAGCAACTGGAGTTGGCCAATCATTTATCATTGGCAGCTCCTATATCCAGCTAGGCAGCTACCATTTGTAATCAGACAACTGCCAATGGCTACTAGGCAGGTAGGCAGCTGAAATGGGCCCATCCAAGACCATTGGCAGCTCCCATAGACTACTTACATAGGCCCAGAATTAAAGGCAATGTTTTTCGGCAGCTCCCATGGGCCTAGCCTGGATCAAAGGCAGCTCCCGTCGACAGGTGAAATGGGCCCATTACAGACCAAAAGCAGCTCACACAGGCAGCTCCCATGGGCCCATGCTGGATCAAAGGCAGCTCTCATCAGCAGCTGCAATAGGCCCATCATAGATGAAAGGCAGCTGCCATGGACCTATCCAAGACCAAAGGCAATTTTCCTCGGCAGCTGCCATTGACCCATCTTAGACCAAAGGCAGCTCCCATAGGCAGCTCCCATAGGCCCATCCTTGACCAAAGGCAATTTCCTTCAGCAGCTCCCATGGGTCCAGCCTCAATCAAAGGCAGCTCCCATAGGCAGCTCACATGGGCCCATCCAAGACCAAAGGCAGCTCCCATAGGTAGCTCCCATGGGCCCATGTAAGACCAAAGGCAATTTTCTTCGGCAGCTCTCATGGGCCCATCCTAGACCAAAGGCAGCTTCCACAGACAGCTCCCATGGGCCAATCTTGGACCAAAGGCAGCCCTATAGGCAGCTCTTACAGGCCCATCTTTGATCAAAGGCAATTTTCATCGGCAGCTCCCATGGGCCCAGCCTATATCAAAGGCAGCTCCCATCAGCAGCTCACATGGGCCCATCTTGGAACAAAGGCAATTTGCTTCGGCAGCTCCATGGGCCAATCCTAGACCAAAGGCAGCTCCCATAGGCAGCTCACATGACACCATCCTAGATGAAAGGCAATTTCTTCGGCAGCTCCCATGGGCCCATCCTAGATCAAAGGCAGCTCCCACAGGCAGCTCACATGGGCCCATCTTGGATCAAAAGCAATTCTCTTCAGCAGCTCCAATGGGCCCAGCCTAGATCAAAGGCAGCTCTCATGGGTGCTCACATGGGCCCATCCTAGATTAAAGGCAATTTTCTTCGGCAGCTCCCATGGGCCCAGCCTTCATCAAAGGCAGCTCTCATGGCAGCTCTCATGGGCCCATCTTGGATCAAAGGCAATATCTTCCAGCAGCTTCAATGGGCCCATCCCAATATCAAAGGCAGCTCCCTGGGCAGCTCCCAAGGGCCCATCTTCAATGATAGGCAATCTTCTTTGGCAGCTTCCATGGGCCCATTCTAGACCAAAGGCAGCTCCCACAGGCACATCCCATGGGCCCCTCCTAGATTAAAGGCAGCTCCCATTGGCTGCCCGAATGGGCCCAACCTGGACCACAGGCAATTTTCTTCGGCAGCTCACATGGGCCCATCCTAGATCGAAGGCAGCTCCCATAGGCAGCTCCTATGGGCCCATCCTCGACCAAAGGCAATTTTATTCAGCAGCTCTCATGGGCCCATCCTAGACCAAAGGCAGCTCCCACAGGCAGCTCACATGGCCCTCCTAGATTAAAGGCAGCTTCGATCAGCAGCTCTCATGGGCCCATCCTAGACCAAAGGCAGCCCCCATAGGCAGCTCCCATGGGCCCAACCTGGACCAAAGGCTATTTTTTTCGGCAGTTCCCATGGGCGCATCCTAGATCAAAGGTAGCTCCCATAGGCAGCTCCTATGGGCGCATCCTAGATCAAAGGCAGTTCCCATTGGCAGCTCCCATGGGCCCATCCTCAACCAAAGGCAATTTCCTTTGGCAGCTCTCATGGGCCCATCCTAGACCAAAGGCAGCCCCCACAGGCAGCTCCCATGGGCCCATCTTGGACCAACGGCAGCTCCCATAGGCAGCTCTCACAGGCCCATCTTCAATAAAAGGCAATCTTCTTCGGCAGCTCGCATGGGCCCAGCCTAGATCAAAGGCAGCTCCCATGGGCAGCTCACATGGGCCTATCCTAGATGAAAGGCAATTTTCTTCGGCAGCTCTGAGCCCATCCTAGACCAAAGGCAGCTCCCACAGGCAGCTCACATGGGCCCATCTTGGATCAAAAGGAATTTTCTTCGGCAGCTCCCATGGGCCCAGCCTAGATCAAAGGCAGTTCCCATAGTCAGCTCACATGGGCCCATCTTGGATCAAAGGCAATATTTTTCAGCAGCTTCAATGGGCCCATCCTATATCAAAGGCAGCTCCCCTGGGCAGCTCCCATGGGCCCATCTTGGACAATAGGCAATTTTCTTCGGCAGCTCCCATGGGCCCATTCTAGACCATAGGCAGCTCCCACAGGCAGATCCCATGGGCCCCTCTTAGATTAAAGGCAGCTTCCATCGGCAGCTGGAATGGGCCCATCCTAGACCAAAGGCAGCTCCCACAGGCAGCTCACATGGGCCCATCTTGGATCAAAGCAATTTTCTTCGGCAGCTCCCACGGGCCCAGCCTAGATCAAAGGCAGCTCCCATAGGCAGCTTGCATGGGCCCATCCTGGATGAAAGGCAATTTTCTTCGGCAGCTTGCATGGGCCCATCCTAGACCAAAGGCAGCTCCCACATCTCACATGGGCCCATCTTGGATCAAAGCAATTTTCTTCAGCAGCTCACATGGGCCCATCCTAGACCAACAGCAGCTCTCATAGGCAGCTCCTATGGGCCCATCCTAGATGAAAGGCAGTCCCCATCGGCAGTTCTCATGGGCCCATCCTGGACCAAAGGCTTCTCCATAGGGAGCATCCATGGGCCCATCCTTCACCAAAGGCAACAACCTTCAGCGGCTCCCATGGGCCCATTCATATTTATCGACAAGATACAGTCATGGGCCCACATGGGCTTTCCCATTACTTAAGACCAATTGTCACGTGGGTTCTACCATACACTACAACAACATTGTGCACCATGGGCTCTATGGTTGCCAGCAGTAGAGTAGCTGGTCCAGTCCCGCTTGTGGTGGGGGTCGTGGTAGACATTGTAGGATATGTCCCCGAGGCCCCAGAGGCACCAGTGATAGCAGCGGTAGCAGTGGCAGGAGTAGAAGAAGTGGCGGGATTAGCCATAGCAAGATAGCAAGTAGTGGTAAGACTGAGTCATTGAGGGGATATCCAGAAAGTGGCGACTAAATTAGACAACCACAGGGCCCATAACCTTTTAAGTTCTGGTTCCCTCAGTCAGAGGAGAGTACCAATGACTGGGGAACCATAAACATGACTATACAGGTACTTATATTTATCACCATTATCACATGCTGTCCATCTTCCAATCTGATCTGGATCTCCTGACCACACCTTCACAGTTTCCACCATCCCTGGGTACAACGACCCCTCCCCAATCATCCCCCCCCCTTCACTCAGCAATCAGTCTGGGTCCTCACATGGGCTTGGCATCTTGTCTCTCACCCTTTCCAAAACTCACTCTATCGAATCATTCCAGTCCAGCACTCAGTCGGGACATCCTGGTAAGTCCATTCATGTATCTCTGCATATCTCTATTCTCATGTTACTCCTAGCTTGTAGCGTGGGTAGTACAAGCCACCAAGGGGAAAGCATCCCTTCAAGTGCTCCATGTGCCGGCCATCTTGGGCACCTGGGACATCCCACAGTGCAGGGGCATCCCATGCATCATTGAGGGGTGGAGCATAGCTCACATATTAAGATGATTTTTGAAATGTACAAATAGTCATGTTCGGAGCATAGCATCATAGGTGTCTGGGAAATCCATATGAAGTTCAATCACAAGCACAGGATGTCCTGGGAAGTTCTGCCAATGTCAGGGTGCATAGATAAGGTGCTTCATATGGAACACCTCAGAATATCTGACAGGGGTGTGTGTGCAACACTGCCAGATTTAGATAGTCTGATGGTGGCGCATCTCTGAGTTATCCCGAAGCAGAATACTTGCATATACCCTTATTTGTGTAATGTCCATGTGAGCGACCACATAATGTGCACATATACTATATGTAAAGTAGTGTAGATATCAATGTATGAGCCTTATTAGGGGGATTCCCAGGATATCCTCATCATTGGACAAATGTGCAGTGTAGGATGCATGCATGGAAATATTGTCCATGAGTAAGGGAATACCAGAACATCCTGATAAGGCACAAATGTGCTATTCTGGAGTGCAGACAATGGAATATCCCTGTATTATTTCAGCCAAGGGAGTGTGCCAATGTCCACACACATATGTCAACGTGTTGTTGTCTCATGTATCACAGGTGCTTGATACACAGCATGCTGTACTTCTAAATGATTGTGGAGCTTCCATAGTCCTTTCCACAGCCCAGATGTTGTGTTCCCTTCATGCCTGCATTGTGTTATATGAAACATGTGTTGGCCTTGTGAAATGAAAGAAATGTTTCAGTTTCCAGATGTCCACAGCATGGAACATGAAATCAGTCATCAGTTGTAAAGCATGTGATATGCAGTTATGTGTTTCATGGTGTCAAACAAAGATCACAATACATCCAATATGTAACGAACGAGCATGGTAAGGGGGATGACGAGTCGCTCCCTAATACTTACTAAAGCGATGAAGACGATGACTGATATGATTACTGTATGGTGACTGATGTGATTACTGTACAATTACACAGCGGGTTAGTGATGCTAGTAGTAGTGGCGGTCTCGCTGACGAAGGCGGGCCGCAGCGTAGCGTTATAAGGAAGCTATTGACTGTTGTGGTCGATAGCTTGGATTTCTTGTACACTTCTCACATTGACATCTCAATCGGGTTCTATTCTCTCTCTTGTCCTTTCAGACTGATCAATTGTTGAACAGTGGAACTCCACCTTCGCGCATTGAGACGATACTCAGCCTTTGTGCTAGAGTCTAGGAACTGCTAAGTCATCGTGTTCACCTTATGTTGCCTAAGTCAGGCTCACGTGCAGCTCACACATAACATTAAATCCAAGCTCTCTCTACATTGAACGCCATGGCGACCATCAATACCAAAGACGGTTGGGACTTCCAGCCCTATCAAATTGAATCAAGAGAACGAGATGCCCCTACTCACTACCTGATAGGACGAGTTAGGTGGTGACATGTACCAGACACAAGGAGGACCGACACAAACAACACAGGATACTACGTGGAAGCAGCTACCACACAAAGATATCACCCCATAGTCTTTAACCGAGAACACTGTTGCTGGGTCGAACTCAGGTGGAGCAACACCAACAGCTACTTTGAAGCAACACGACCAGCAGCCAACGACCTACATATCAACTTACCACTAACAGACGCACAACCAGTTGACCAACAAGGATCTCTAGATGGTCAAAATGACCAGGAACTCGAATCAGAACCACCATGAACGGAGTTCCAATTGCGAACGCAAACCCCTGCAGCATCAAGTGTCACTAGCAAATGACCACCAACTGAAAACAGTGAAGGAAGAGAACCTGAAGACATTGCGGTACAATCACCAGAAATAGACACACTCATCACACAAACAGCTGAGTTACAAATTCCTGAACCAATTAGGGGAATACCATATAGCTACATGATGACCCAGACAGAAGTATCATCACCCCAGCTCATCATAAACGAGCAAACCGGCCATGTACAAACAATACAACCGGAAGACATGCAAGCTGTAAATCGAGCAATGGGACCAGATGTCCCCGACGCACCAAGCAATCATGAAGATATGTTCTACAAGTTCAGACTCAATCGGAACAGAGTACCATCACCCGACAACAGGCCATTCCCACCTATGAGGGGACCACCAGAAGGAGGACCACCAGGAGGAGGACCACCAGGAGGAGGACCACCCAATGGTGGATGGCCACAAGGAGGAGGAGGAGGAGGACCACCTCCAGCAGGGCCAGCAGGACCAGCGATAGCCAACCCACAGGGCGGGAACGACAAGTTCATCGGCAACCCACTGCCGACATTCATGGGAGCAAGATCCCAAGCCGAAGCATCCATCCTCCAATGGGAGGTATACACAGGAGTCAACGCCAACCACTCAGCCATGAGGAACAAGTACCAAAAAGCTATGTTGTTCCTCACATACATACAGGGAAATGCGGTTAACCAGTGGGTAATGTCCGCAAGCTGATGGCTCGTCAATGAAGTGGCCACAGGAATGAATCAATTCGATAACAGGTTGTGGGAAAACCTGCTCCAAGTGTTCCAAAGACAGTTCGGCGATGTTCTCAGCAAAGAACGAGCCCAAGCCCAGCTCAATGCTGGCATACACATGAAGGATGGAAAGATTGATGACTATATTGCCCAATTCGAACAACTGGTTCGACACGCGGGGTATAACATCAATGCCGAGCAAACAATCAAGTACTTCACAAAGGGACTACCACGAGCCCTATACGAGACGATGTACCAACACGATGACCCACGAAACTACGAGGAATGGAGGGAATCTGCCCTAAAAAGGCAACAGAAATGGATCCATATGCAGACGGTCCGAGGAAACCTGGACACCTTCAAACCTGGACGAACTCACAGTGGAGCATTAGCTAAGTTACTCGCACCACTCCAGAATGACGACCGAATGGACACATCAGCAGATCGAGTAAGGGGACGACAAGTCGGAGCAGAGGACATCCTCAGCAACTACAAACAAAACGACAACCCACCATGACCACCATATGGACCGCGCGGGGGATTCCTACAACGACGACAGGAGTTCAAACGCGACCATAGTCAAATGCAGTGCTACAACTGCCAGAAGATGGGTCATATCAGCCACGATTGCAGACAACCTTGACGATGTCGCGAGGTACAAACAAGAACCACAGAAACCGCACCAACAAAAGAAGAGAAGGCAGCGGAATGGTTTCGGGGAGTCGCAGGTGACGATGAAGAAGTAAAGGACCTGGTCCTACAACAACTGATGGGACAGGATTTTGGAAACGCCTAAACCCGGCGGCCTAGGTGAGGGCAATACGTTGTAACTCCGTGTATATTATGCGCTACCGTTCTATGCGAGTACCAGTGTCTATCTGTGCAAGTTACAACATGGCCGATATCAAAGCATTAGTGGACTCTGGAGCCACTGATAATTTCATACATCCGAACTTTGTCAAACGAATGGGGTTGGGACAATGGGTGCTAGATAAGCCCAAAAATATCTACAATATCAATGATACCACTAATAAAGCGGGGCAGATCACACACTACCTTACACTCAACGTGGAAACAGGAGGAACCAAAAGAGAAATGCGATTCCTCATCACAGACATCGGAAAGGAGGACGTGTTACTGGGGTACCCATGGCTTGCCACCTATGAACCAAGGTTCAGTTGGCACCATGCCACTATAGATGAGAAACAACTCCCTATAGTATTACGATCAGTTAACCCAAATGACAGAAAGGCAGTGTTAGCAAAACTGCTAACAGAGGAGGAAGAAGAAGCAAAGGTGTCCCGAATGTTCATGACTGAAACAAAAGAACAAATAGTGGCAACCTTGGACGAACAAGTACATGGAAGAAGGTCAGCGGTCGAACTCGCGGTAGAGGCCAAACAGTACACCACAAAGGTCAAAATACCAGAAGAATACCAACGCTTTGCGAAGGTATTCAGCGAAGAAGAGTCAAAAAGATTCCCGCCCAAAAGGAGTTGCGATCACGCAATAGACTTCAAAAAAGGGGCACCAGACGTAATTGACTGCAAAGTATACCCTATGACAAGGGTAGAAGATGCAGCCCTCAACGACTTTATCGACGAACAAGTAGGAAAAGGATATATCCGACCCTCAAAATCTCCGTACGCATCATCATTTTTCTTCATCAAAAAGAAAGACGGAAAGCTACGACCAGTACAGGATTATCGACAAATCAATGAATGGACAATACGGAACCAATACCCACTCCCCCTTATCAATGACCTCATCCGAGACCTTGGGGGAGCACAACTATTCAGCAAACTAGATGTCCGACAAGGATATAATAACATACAGATTAAAGAGGAAGATGAACACAAAGCTGCATCTAAAACACGCCGCAGACTTTTCGAACCGACTGTCATGTACTTTGGACTGTGCAACTCACCAGCTACATTCCAGAGCTTCATGAACAAATTTACCGACCAACTATAGCAAAACAAAAAACCAAAGGAACCACAATCAGGGTCTACATGGATGACATCGCAATAGCAACGAAACGACAGCCTCAATCACTCAAACAACACCAGGAAGCAGTTTGTGACGTCCCGGAAGTCGCTCAAAACCACAACCTGTTCTTCAAACCAGAGAAATGTGTATTCAATGCCCCTAGTATTGATTACCTGGGGGTAATCCTTGAAGAGGGGGTAACACGCATGGACCCCATCAAAATTTCGGGCATTCGCGACTGGCAGTCTCCCTCATCAGTAAAGGACGTACAATCATTTCTAGGCTTTTGCAATTTTTATCGGCAGTTTATCAGAGGCTTCGCTACCATCGCCAAACCACTAAACAAATTAACATGCAAAGATGAACCATGGCAGTGGGAAACAAGACACCAAGCAGTGTTTGACACACTGAAACAATGGGTCAACACAGAACCCATACTGGCACACGCAGATCAAACCCAACAATTCAATCTAGAAGTAGACGCGTCAGGATTCGCAGTAGGAGCAGTGCTACTACAAAAGAAGTCGGATGGAAAACAACATCCTGTGGGGTACTATTCGGCAACGCTCAATGCCGCTGAACGCAACTACGACATCTACAACCTTGAATTGTTGGCCATCGTAAAAGCGTTACGAAACTGGCGACATTTGTTGGCTGGATCTCCATACAAAGTACGCATATTCTCCAACCATCTCAACCTTCAGTACTGGCGAGACCCTCAGAAAATCAGCCGACGAATCGCCAGAGAAGTACTGGAATTAGCGGAATACAACTTTGAAATACACCATGTCAAAGGAACCGCTAATGGAAGGGCCGATGCCCTCTCTCGACGTACCGACTATGATCAGGGAGAAAAAGACAACGAAAATGTCACAGTCCTACCGAATGAATTGTTTGTACGAACTACCACAACTAAACCACAACAAGACGAACAGAAAGTACACAAGTGGGTCGACCCCCACAAACTAACCAAAGCAGATGGACTTTGGTGGTACCACGGACAAAGGCTAGTCATCACGGGAATGACAGAGGAGATCAGAGAAGTGATTTCCACGCATCATGATCCTCCCGTTCACGGCCATCCAGGAATAAACCGAACAACACAACTAGTGGAACGCCACTACTGGTGGCCCACAATGAAACACGATATCGCTGAATACGTTCGAGGATGTGCTGAGTGTCAGCGATGCAAGGTCAACACACAAAGAGCAAAGGCGCCGCTACAGCCGATATTCCCGAAACCCAAAGCAACACCATTTGAAGTAGTAGCACTGGATTTTATCACCAAACTCCCATCATCGCGGGAGTACGACTCAATACTTACAGTCACTGATCATGACTGCTCGAAAGCGTCAATATTCATACCGTGCAAGGAGGAAATCTCAGGCGAAGAAACCGCAGCCCTATACGCCAAACATGTGGTCGCGCGATTTGGATTACCCACAAAGCTCATCAGCAACCGAGATCCCTGATTCACGTCAAAATTTACAAGAGAACTATGTCGGATCCTAGGAATACAACAAGACATCTCAACCGCCTATCACCCACAAATGGACGGACAGTCGGAACGCACCAACCAATGGTTGGAACAATACCTCAGTTCTGGGCCAACGAAAGACAAGACAATTGGGCTGATCACCTCGCACTAGCTGAGTTCGCACATAATAATTGGATTAACGAATCTACGCGCGAAACTCCATTTAGATTGCTGATGGGATACCACCCACACACTAATTGGACAGATAAAATATCACCCATACCACAAGTCACGGCCAGACTAGAACAATTGAAAGAGATAAGGAATCAGGCACAAGAACAAATGCGCCGTGTGCAACAGTCATGGGTCAAACATCGTGACACCCCCAGATATCAAATAGGGGACAGGGTTTGGCTTGAGGGACGTCATCTACGACCCATCAACCAACCACAAAACTTGCGCCCAGAAGACACAGACCATTCAGGATTGTCCAGGTGATGTCTCCTGTCAATTACCGGCTGGAGCTTCCCACACAGTGGAGCATCCACAATGTCTTCCACACAGATCTTCTCACACCTTACAAAGAGACGCTGATTCATGGCATAAACTACCAACGCCCACCACCAGAATTGGTAGAGGACGTGGAAGAATATGAGGTCGAAAAAGTATTAGACTCAAGAAGACATGGGCGTGGGCATAAGCTTCAATACCTCATCAAGTGGAAGGGTTACTCAGACTCGGATAACCAATGGGTCCCATGGGACGACGTCCACGTGGAGGAAGAGATAAGGAAGTTCAAACAATCTAACCCGAAGGCTGAGATTCACATAAAAGCAGCCTCAACAGGACAACCACATTCTCAAACCCCACGACAATGTCTCATGTCCCACTCACCATTATCAGCCTTGACACCGTCATCCCCCATGTCGACACCCTCACCACCTACGACACCAACAACAATGTGGACGACCCCTTCTGCTCAGCAGTCGAACAAGTCCGAGTGGTCGCTGAATGAGACCGAGAAGAACAAGAACAGCGGGAGCGAGACCTGGCGAGGCTCACAGGCGATTCCCCACACCGCAAGTGGCCGAGTGGAGGACGATGAGGAAGGACTACCAGCTGTTGAGGGAGGTAATGACAGCATGGAGGTTGGATCAGGTGGTGAAGAGGACACCGACGGAGAGACAGATGAGGATACAGTTGCTGATGAGGCAAGTATCCTCCAGCCCTCCACCGCCTTCACATCCACCACCGCTGTCGATCGGTATGACAGCGACGAATCCTCCGAAGGATCGTACCATGACGCCCATGTCATCTGTACCTGATGTGACAACCCACAAAGTTACTGTCACTGGCCCCCTTGCGCATCCCCCCTCGAGCTGACGATGAAGACGACGATGTTACCGAAGAAACCGAGGATGATGAAGACCGATCACCGCCAGTTGCTGTCATCTACGGACCAACAGCGGAGGTCGGTTACAAGGCACGAGGGTTACCACCATACCAAGAGGCACACGATCCCTCACCCATCACTACGCGCCGAGCGGATGCACCAAGGCGCCCTGTTCATACCATATTGCCTACCCCCAGTGGATTCGTCCTCAACAATGGGATGAACTGGGTGCCCATGGTGATTGAACACAAGGGTCGACGCATCCCCGCCAGATACGTGTGGGTAAGGATGCTTGACAACCCGGAGGTTTTTGGAATGATGGGGCAGTGCTCACCAATATACCACGGAGACATACACGCCAAGCCATGTCGGGACATGGGGCCAGCAGCTGAGTACACCCGTGAAGAGCTGCAGTACCTTCGCGCTGACTTCCGGGGACGGCGACAGGTAGACGAAGCCCTGGCTCAGCTGGGGACATATCTCTCGCAGCTGAAGTGAGGCGCTACCGTGCGTCCCAGGAGGTCATCAAAGAGCTGGAGGCGGCGATCAAGAAGCTCAAAGATGACATCTTCGTGCACGTCGATCGCTCACGACACTTGGCAAAGCGGTTGGGAAGGGCACATGCCCTCATGAGGATACGAGATGAGCATGAGACAGACGTTGGACTCACTACAATACCCAATTGGGTTGTGGAGCGAGGGCGCTCACCCTTGTGAAGGGGGTGATGTGACGAATGAGCATGGTAAGGGGGATGACGAGTCACTCCCTAATACTTACTAAAGCGATGAAGACAATGACTGATATGATTACTGTACGATGACTGATATGATTACTGTACGGTGACTGATGCGATTACTGTACAATTACACAGTGGGTTAGTGATGCTAGTAGTAGTGGTGGTCTCGCTGACGAAGGCGGGCCGCAGCATAGCATTATAAGGAAGCTATTGACTGTTGTGGTCGATAGCTTGGATTTCTTGTACACTTCTCACATTGACATCTCAATCAGGTTCTATTCTCTCTCTCATCCTTTCGGACTGATCAATCATTGAACAGTGGAACTCTGCCTTCACGCGTTGAGACGATACTCAGCCTTCGTGCTAGAGTCTAGGAACTGCTAAGTCATCGCGTTCACCTTACGTTGCCTAAGTCAGGCTCACGTGCAGCTCGCACGTAACACAATACATTATTCCATACTTATAGCTTGCATGGAGTGGTGTCACAATACACATCATGTCATCTCACACATCTCAGGAGAGGGAGAGGCACAGCACATCTATTTCCACAGTAATGTTGAAACAATTGATCACATGCAGACAGACAAAATCAGGACATCCCAAAAGCACCCTCACTCCCCCATGATGCTGTCTGATGCACTGGAAAGTCCATCATCTGACACCAGATCCTTTGATGAGGAGGACATGTTTGGTCATGATTCAGGCGTTGACACAATCAGCCTGACAATTCCATCAGGACATCCAGCATGTCCTGAGAAGGCCATCAATGAATATGATGTATGTGCATATGCTATTAATCATGGCATTCTGTCTCATGGGCAATCTAGGATGCAGAACTTCATGCTCAATGTGACAGGATGGACCTGAACTTGGAGGATGTCACAGCCATGATCAGGGCCCTGTGTGCATCAGAGGGAAATCGATGTAGCATCAGTTTCAGGTGAAGCAGAGGGTTCTCATTCAGATGTCCCATCGCAGGTGGAACAGTGCAGCAGTGATGTAGATGTCTAACTAATGTTGATCATCCCATCAAATACATGTGCCATTGATGTTTGCAATGATATTCATACACAATTATCATGTGTTACCCTGACTGTAGTATTTACATGGCAGTGATCACTGTTCAGCCATGAATGTTACGCTCAGACCCTATGCCAACCCACAGACAGCGCAAGTGTCTACATGAGCACTGGAAGAGTTGCCATGATTACCCAGAGGCGCATACCTGGGAGGCACGTGATCAAAAGGACATCGAAGAAGAAGAGGCCATATGCGCACTAGTAGCGGCAGAAGACAATAGCTACCTCGCTTATGACGAGGCGTGCAGAGTCCGCCAGCTCATGAGTAACCTGATAACTCGTGGGAGAACCCCAGATGCTGGCAGGAAGGTTATTACAGGACGAATGAGGGTCACGTGACACGGTCATGTGAGAAACCCCCAGGTCACGGGATCTGACCTAAGCAATAAGCCAGGGGGGCGCGCAAGATGGAATTGTCCCAGGTCACAGTACGTATCTGGCCTAACCCATAACTCAGGGGACGTTGGAAGAAGCCATGGAATTGGCGGAAGACAGTTGTGTCCTGAAGACGACCAACGACGACAGATAGCGATTGTGTGGTGTAAGACCAGCGACCTGAGGCTGCAGAGATCAGCGGGCCGTGGCTGCCGTTGGGATGCACTCCAGCGGGCTGGGTTTGATCCCCTTTCGGGTATGTGTTCAAGATGGATTAGTCCAAGGAGCGCCTGTGTTAGTGCCGAGGCCATTGCTTACTGTTGCATGGCGATTTGTGATGTGGATGACATTTTCCCACTTATGCTTACTATTACTCATTGGTGATCACTTACTTATGCGATGAGGTGGGCTGACTGATGCCCCATGGATGCTTACTCACTGGTTGGAGGTGCTTAGTCACTCATTGGTAGGGACGCTTACTTATGGCTTATTGATGCCTTACGAATTGCTTACAAGTTGCTTATTGACCTGTGAGTCATTATGCCTTTCCTCTTACTCATATGATTGTGTCGCCTTTGTGGCTTGACGGACACTTACTATAAATACTATACAAGTTGCGCTATGGTTCGCTAGCTTAGTTGTCTTGAAATCCACCTGTATTCTTCTCAGGAAGTTCAGACAGTCTTATAGCAGAGTCATTGTTCTTTGTGACTATCTTGTTGCCAACTTAAGTGTTAGGCGTTGCCACCTTGTAACGAACCTCAAGCTAGGCGGTATTAGGGGACCTTATTGGTTATTCGCCCTTTACAAGTCGTTCAAGTCGTTCCTGAGTTCAGAAGCCGTGCGCTTTGCTCAGAGTTGAAGCAAGGAAGACCCATCGGATCCAAGTCGGATCAACGTTCAGTGGAAATGTTACAATGAATTTACTTAAGCAGTGGACATTGTAAGCACTTCTGGTAGCATCCTCAGATTTCCCATACGGTTCACATTGAGACCCATTACCACATCTCACATATGGCCCCAAAGACCCAATTCACCGTACCCTTGGGCAATACAGTTGACTTTGTCACAAGAAGCAGGCAGTCAACACAGGATGTCTGAACAACTGAACATGTTGTTCCACAACTCTCAAAGAAGAAGACATCTACCAAGCCATCTGCACAACAGCATGACCATGGGGACGTTCCTCAGACATTGCATGACACTGAAGAGAGGTATCCCCTTCAAGTTCATGAAGACCAGGAGGAACAAATGATGTAGGTGAAGTGGACGTTGGCCACTCCCAATGCCAGGCGAGTCACTACTACATTACTATTCTGTGTGAACAATAGCTTAATGTTTTTATAGACACCAATGGAGCAATGGTTGGATCACAGGGACAGATACCTCCATCTATCACTGGAGATGGAGGGGGTCACCCAGGCTCCAATGTGCTCTGTCTGCAGTAAGGCAATGGAGGTCAAGTGCTCTGATTGCATCAGAGGAAACTACTTCTGCAGGGCCTGCTGTATTCAATCACACAGGAGCTCCCCATTCCACTTGATGTCCCAATGGACAGGCAGTCACTTTATGCCAGTATCATTATATTCACTGGGATTCATTCTGTGTCTTGGCCATCAAGGCCATCCATGTCCGATGACATTGGAGGTATGATCATCTTGACTCATTGTTTTGAATCTATGCCCTAATATTTTGATATTTGATCAGGGCATTCAAGCAGCAGAGAAGGCTCATCGCTCAAAGAAGAAGTCTATGCAGACCAAATCTGCATCCTTAAAGCAATCAATGAGGAGACATCACCTTCTCCAGAACTTCCAGATATCTCCAATGCTTACCTCCTGCTGATCACTTCATTACCTGTCAGATCCTCTCTTTGGTCATGCTGACCCCCTGATTGATACTTCACCTGGGAATTCCAAGAGACTAAGGACTGAAGCCTCAGGAAATCCACTGCTCACTGTGGTCCACCAATCTGGTGTCTTCAATATGGAGGTCTTATACTGCATCTGTCCCAATGCAGGAGAGAAGAACAAGCAACTGTTTCAGTCTGGGATGTTCCCTTCCAGTTTCAAGCAGATAGAAGCAGCTTTCACCTTCTCTGCTCTGGAGGACTTCTTAACAGACAATCTGGAGTGCAAGACAATGGCTCAGCAATACTTTTCAAAACTTCAAGGCATCACCAATTGGATGTTCCCTCACACTGTCCCTGTATGTTCCAATTCCATTTCAGTGTGATATGATGCATGCTCATGCTCTCTGCAACAGAACCTGTATAGGCAGCTCCTCAGAGCATCTCATCAATGGAGAGACCTTAGAAACAGGATGCAGAGTGGTCTGGGACATCAAGATGAAGATGGCATTGATGGTTCTATGGCCATCTTTTGCCCAGCATGCCCACAACCAGGGATTAATTTGCCAGATGACTGGAAGATAAGATACATTGAGTATGGCTTCATGATATTCATGACCATGTATTTAACAATGCTTTCATAGGAATCAGCTTATTAGAACATTTATTATGGATGGCAACTTTGCTGCAGAGCATATGCAATGCAGATCTGGAGATAAGGATGTCCCACTTTCCCCCAGAATGGCTTTCATGGCCAATCCTGAGGCATACAAGACCCACCTTAAAATTGGTTGGGAATCCATTCAAGTACATTGTTCCATGACATCTCTGTGGACCCTTGCTAATGGATATGCAGCCTAGCACATGCAACACATACAAGGCCATTGAACAAGCTAACTCAAGTGGTTTACCACCTCTAAAGACCGGAAGGCGGACATCATGGCGCTCTACAAAGAGTGGTCAGCTTCGGACACGGAGAGGGTCATGATCCAGATGGCTGCCACGATCTCTAACAAAGATCGGTTTGATGACCTCATCGTAGCAGGCATGGCAGCTGTACTCACCATCAGAGGTGAAGGCGGGAAGCTCCAAAACTGGGTCCAGAAATGGTGCCTGGGGACGGAAGTGACCCAGTTTGACGTAGACCTATTTGTGCTCGTGAAAGCAGCCGAGTGGGTTGAACTTTACTATAGAGACCGTGCACCCCCCTCCCATATTTACTTACTGTGGGGAACTTGTCCGCTCTCCATGCTATCACCAAGATTCATACCTTACATCATCAGAGGACGGTACTTATCTTTCATAAGGCACTGACAGTGTTCTTTACTCAGCACAGGGACATCAAAATCTGGCTTACTTGGTCACCCCCGGTCAGGACGTGAGATCAAGTCACCCTTGCTCACTGCGCAGCTCTAAGTGCATGCACCGTAACCCCCCGTGCCTCGCTTTCTGCCATATACTCTCCATCCAGGCAGAAGGCTTTGGCTCAGAAGCGCACCTTTGCACAATGGGCTGTGGAGTGGCTCAAAAAATGTAGAGCCGAACCCATACCATCTTTTCCGAGGGAGTATGCTCTCACACGACCCCCTGACGGCAAAAACCACCCCCTCTGGCTGGGTGTCAATAGGGCCACGGCTGACATCTCCCATCACACCACATCCACCGCTTTGTGTCTTGCGGTTGGACATGCTTTCACGTCGGACTATACCAAACAGTTCCACCCCAACATACCCCCTGACAAGCTTGGCTGTGAGTGCGGTTTTGCCAACCGCTCTTGGCACCACCTCGTCTACGACTGCCCCCGGTTTGAGAACGCACAATCAGCAGCTGAAGGGCATGCACAGTGGCAACAATTCTCACTGGCAGACCTTATGGGCACAAACGCAGCACTCTGCGGAAGGTTTTACAACTTTCTGGCACACTCCCACGGCCTTCAAACCCAACAAGGACCCTATACAGTGGCTCTCCATGCCACCACTACCAAACATTTTAGAGGAGGGCCGGTCTATGACTGCAAGCACCCTCTATGATGTTGGACTTCAGCAACCCTTCACCCAGGTAGACGCGACCCTCCATGACTTTTTCCAACAGTCACGGATCATCTCCTCCTATCACCCTGACCCTGGTTGAAATTGACCTAGCCCATATGAAGACGTCCCACAGCTGGGTAAGTGTTTTCATGTCACACTATTTACCGATCTCCACTTTTGTTGCATTCCTTTTTTCATTCGCGGATGTATACCTACCACACTTAGCCATAGGCTCTATTTTGCTTCCACTGAGTGGGTGCACATACTATTCTATTCTTTTTCCTTTTGGGATATACTATCATCTCTTCATAAATATGGACTTCTTGTCTCGTGACCAGCTTTGTATTATGTACTGCTCCAGAATATAAATTCATCCAAAAAAAAAAAACAAAGAACAAGCTAACTCCAGTCATCCACATCTAGATGTCACAGGCATTGGAGCAACAGCTTGCTGCCATGGGTTCTTTGTGCCCACTTCTGTGGTTGACTTCCAGAAGGGTGAGAGGTATGACCTATCTCCATTGCTTCTTAAGGCAAAGTATAATCTTTCCCTACCAGGCAAGTTAACATGGACTATAGCCTTTGCAAGGCCCTGTCTTACAATATGGAGTCCATTTAAGCAACAGAGTGGAGAAGAGTCCAGAGCTATCTATAGCTAACTCCCTGGGACTCTGGACTGGCATAGGCCTCTTTCACATACATGGACACCAGGACTCATGTCTCCCTTGCTTTTCTCCTAGCTATATCACAGGGGCAAAGCAAGTGGATGGGGAGATGATTGAGACATTGTGGGCCCCACTCAACAATGTCTCTCGGAGCATCCAAGGGATGTCCCTTGCTCATCACCAAGAGGTGCTGGATGCTCATATGAACCACTCCAACTGGAAGAAGATGGTTCATATGGGTTTGTCAATTCACTGCTTCAGTTTACATTGCACTCATGCTCTATGACTATCTCCAGTTCCATCCCTCTTGAAGAGGTGGAAGAGAATGGAAGTGGGCATGGACTTAAGTGCAGACACATTTAATTCCCTCACCAGGTGCCTCAAGAAGCACATCAAACAATGGCTGAAGGCAGAGAGGAATGCCCAGTTGAACAGATGTTCTGATTCCACTGTTATGGACATATATGATACTGTTACAGTGAAGGGTATGAAAGACAACACTTCATTATCAAAGTCATGCTAATGCACAAGGTAGCACCATCCCTTGCAGAGATACAACAGAAGCTCATTTCAGAGGAGGGTGGAGATCCCACCACCCATGGGCAAACATCTTGGATTGCCTCTGGTATCAGGGTCCAAGAGTTACAGTGAGTGTATACGCATATGGGATGTTATGACACACTGACATGCTTCTCAGACTGGCAATCAAGTACCAACTTTGGACCTCTGGTAGCAACATCACAACAGATGCAACTGTACATATTTATAACAAGAGAAACTCACCTTCAAAGACTTGTTGATACATTTCAACATCAAGCAGATTCATTCATCCTTGCACATAGCCATGTCAGAGATTCCACCATCTCCCATATTGGCACATATGATCTCTATGACAATGTGGACTACTCTGATATGATGAGACCTACAGACCCAGAGGATTATACTCTTTCATATGATCAGTCTTACTCCTTGGCTTCAGATGCTCTGGGATGGACAGTCCTAATCCTGAGGACCTTCCGATTCTTCTTCCATCATCCCTAGGATGGAACTGGTGTGTTGCCCATGATGCCCAATCCCTAGCAGCCAAAGAGGCTCAGCTTCACCTTGCCCAAGTCAATGAATCCATTCACAGGATTCACCTTGCCCTTGGCTTCAAGTCTGCTCTTTTCCAGACCCAGGTCAGATCTGCTAACACTCAGCAGACTAAGACTTGTGCATGGTCCACTATTAGCAGTGGGGACACTACAGTACATGTGTATGCCTGCATTAACAGCATGGCATGCAATGCCTTCTGGAACATCCGACTGGCACATCCAGATGCTCTGGAACTTCCAACACTCACCCCACAGGACCTTCATGTTGCAACCCTTGTCCTTGGATCAGACATGCCTGGACAACACAACACACAGCAGTCTTGGATTTGGAGCTTTGGGCAAACATCTGAAGATGAAGGCACATGGATGGATGACTGTAAGTCATTGCACATGTGGCTAGTATACAAGTGTACTGATATATCTGCTAGTTGAAAGGGTGCACTGGCTGCGTGCCAAAGCACAGTTTGAGCATTGGCTGGAAGAGCAGCAGAGCATTCATGATGAAGCACAATGGTTTCCCACTTATTCCCATGCCAAGGCAGAGGCATGGAAGAAATGTTGCGCAGCAAACAGCGCAGCAAACAGTGTCATGGAGTCTCACCTTGTGAAGGTTTAGAGACTAATAGAGGTTTGTAGAGAGGAGTGCTCAAGTGTGCGTAGAGTGAACGACTTGTATTCTTAGAGGGGCTCTACTCCCCTCATTTATAGGAAAACCGGTCCCTATGGTCCACCCATGTCCGTTTGCATAAAAGTGATGAGTAAAGGTGTCCACAGTATCGCATTTTCAGTGACGCCTGATGTGAAACACCCCAGAAGTCTTCAATATCACCACTTGTGATACTGATAAGACTTGTGCCCTCCATATTGGAGTTGCGCCCACTTTGTGCGTAACGGAGTACCCTAATATGGTAATCATATGTACGATACTACTGTAATGTCGTAACTGCTATAGATAAGATATGTATGTACTTATTACGTTTCAACACTCCCCCTTGCTAAGTATACCGTGTATGTACTGAGCAAAGTAATATAGTACAGTAGAGTAACTACTTGATGACAGCAATCAAAGGATCATTTGCGTATTATTCGTAGGTCGTATTCCTTCATCATGTCATCGGTGTTGAGAGAGAAAGAGTCTGAAGAAGATTGGGACTAAGGCTGAACTTTTGGTAAAGCTCGATCTTTTCCACTTCTTTGCGAGTGTGCCACGCAAAGGCATTACTCGACACATCTTCTAAGATTATCGGGTCTGACTCGGATGCATAGGTATGCCATCTGAATGTCAGGCTCTTCTGAGATCTATGCGACGATTTCGTTCTCTATCTAGGATGAGTAGAACTCAAGCCCTAGTTGTTCCCTAAATTTAAGAAACTTTATGCGTCCCAGATTCTTAGTAAATAAATCGGCAGGGTTCTCGGCTCCTTCAATGAACAATAGTTCAATCTTCTTTAAGCGAATGACCTCACGAATGTAGTGGTAGCGTAGGTCTATATGTTTTATTCACTTTTCCTGTACAGGATTAGAAGCAAGGAATATGGAGCCTTGATTGTCTCCGCATAATGGAATTGGTTTTAAAGATATTCCAATCTCTTCAAAGAGAGATCGAATCCAGACCAACTGTCTACTTGTATCTGAGATAGACATGTATTCTGCTTCTGTGGAAGACAGCGCAATAGATTTCTGCGCTCTAGAATTCCAACAGAATACTCCATTAGCTAATTTAACTAAGTAGCCCATAGTAGACTTTCTCATTGTTGGGTCAGAAGCCCAATCAGAGTCCGCATATGCTAGTAAACCCCCATCGCTTTTGCCATCATAGACTAAAGCGTAACTAGAAGTACCAATGAGATAGCGGCAAATATATAGTGCCCTATTCAAATGGTCTTGTGTGGGGTTTGCAGCATACTGCGCGAGTTTAGTCACTGCATAGGCAATGTCTGGTTGAGTTCCAATCATGATATATAGGAGTGATCCTATTACTTGTTGGAATGACGCACAAATTTCTGGGTCTGGTGAACCTTTATTGGGTACTGGTTGATACCCTTCAGGTAGTGGTGTGGGAACTGCTTTCATGTTCGTGAGTTTAAAACGCTGCAGCACTTTATGTAGATAATCTACTTGATCAACAAGGATTCGACCCTTGGATTTAATGATGCGCATGCGTAAGAACTCTTGGGTATCACCAAGGTCACGACATTCCCAGATTTTCATAAAGCGTTCTTTTAGGGAACTAATGTCAGACTTGTTCTTTCCAAGGAATAGAACATCATTGACATATACCATCACTACAATGGTTTTATCTGCATTAACAAATAAACCTGAGTCTGATAGCAAGCGTGTGCATCCTAACGTAGCCATGGATTTATCAAGCGCTTTCCACCATGCTAAAGCAGCTTGTTTTAGTCCATATATGGCACGCTTTAAACGCATCACTTTTTTTTCTGGCGGGGGTTTTTAAACCCTTCAGGTTGTTCCATATATAGTTCCTCATCGAGTTCACCATATAGGAAGGCTGTTTTGACGTCTAATCTGGAGATGTGCCAATCTTTTAACGCTGCAAGCGCTAACATCATCCGAACAGTCTCAAACCGTACCACGGGTGAGAATATTTCGTCATAATCAATGCCTTCAACCTGAGAGAAGCCTTTGGCTACAAGCCTGGCTTCCTTCCGGCCATCTGACTTTAAGTCAAATACCCATCGATTTCTGATGACCTTTCTGCCTTTCGGCGGGTCAACGAGTTCAAAGACTTTGCGTTTGCGAAGAGACTCTAACTCTTCATGACACGCTTTACGCCACTCCTCCTGTATATCACTTGGCATTTTTAGAATGTCCCTAAAGGTCCATTCACGTATATTGGAGGTATCGGGTGATTCCAGATCTAGCGGTGAAATTGCTTTGGCAAGCAATAGATCCAGGAATTTGACTCCCCCTTCCTGAGCAAGGCGGGATAGCAACTGCTGATCTACTTCATCCTCTGAGTCGTGCGAAGAGTCACTCTTTGTACTTGGAGGATCAGGCTTGATTTGCTCAGGAATTCCTCCTGGAATCGGCTGATCTTGGTGTAAACGCTGCCGAGAGCTACCCGGCTGGTTTGTTACCAGTTTTCGCCAAGTACAACTTTGCTCAATGTCTGCTAGTGTTTTACTAGGAGGTTTATCTCCATAGACATTTTCAGGAAGAGTAGTTGTTTTCCTCAAATGTCCAGATCTCCTCGGTTCAAATGGAGGAGGTACAGGATCTGGTACGGGAGGCGGAGCTTGCGGCTCATCAGGCTGAACAGCAGCCTCAGGTTCATCTGGAACCTGATCAACCCCATCGGGTTGTCGAGCGCGTCTCCCTTTAAGAAGCTCGGGAAGTGGTGAGTCAAGATCACCAGGAGTGGTGTCTTCAGACGCATCAATGGGTGGTTGATTAGATGGTGGTTTATTCAACTGGGTTGTTCCCCTTGTTCTACCGTCTTTTGGTCCAGTAGTACAATTAGGGAATAATATTTCATCAAACAGAGCTTTGTCTGAATAGAATACGGTGTTATGTTGATGCATAAAGGCATCGCCTTTCATTCCAGAAGGTCTACCTAAGTAGATCATTAGCTCGCTTTTGGGGGATAATTTATTTATATGCCGAGCTTCTGGGATGTGCACATAAGCACCGCAGCCAAACACTCTGAGATGTGAAATGTCTGGAATTTCATCGTTTAATAGAAAATATGGTGTTTGCCATTTAAGGCGACTCATAGGTGTTCTATTATAACAATGTACAGCATGTAATACTGCAAATTCCCACCAAGACTGTGGTATACAAGCATCAAGTCGCATTGACTGTGCTTTGTCCATTATAGTATGCATAAAGCATTCAGCACACCCGTTTTGCTGTGGCGTGTGAGGTACGCTTTGTAGCACTGTAATGCCGTCATCCTTTAAAGTTTTAAGGAACACATCTGATTTATATTCACCGCCGGCATTGGACATCCACTCTTTTATGGTAGTGTTAAATTGATTTTTAATTAACGCTAACCATTGTTTAAGCGCGCCAATTGCCGAGGCTTTGTCGCGTAAGAGTGATACCCATGCATATGAAGTATAATCGTCTAGGAAGACGATAAAATACTTATATTTATGGTATGACGGTATAGGGAAGCTTTTTAGATCGGAATGAATATGATTAAAAGGAGCTTTAGCCCTAGTATCAGATGGTGGATGAGATGCTGCAGGCATTTTGCCTTGCGCACATCCTGGACAAATACCATCAGTTGTAGGAATTGTAATTCCATCAGGAAAACCCTTTGTATAATCCTTAGCATGTCTTAGAACCTCTTTGGATGGGTGTCCGAGGCGACGATGCATAAGATCGTAATCTACTTTGTAGATCAGTGGCATTTCTGCCGACTGTACTTCTACTTCAATAGATTGCGCATCTAGCCAATATAATGGATGTCCATTTAAAATGGGTTTACATTGGACAAACAATTGTACTTTATGGTACAAGGTAATATGTTGCGCGTTGCCTATTACACGCATACCTTGTTGTAAGAATGCTCCCATAGAAAGCAACTGCGTTGTCATTTTAGGTATGTAGAGAACTGGATGAACTCTAGTACTTACTAAAGCGTCATTTATATAGTGCTTAAGAAGCACTGTTCCAGATCCTTCTACATAAATAGTGTTAGACACAGTTCTAATCAGTATCCGGTCAGATTCTTCTGCTGGCTCGTACTCAATGAAGTCACTAATTTTATTAGTGAAGTGCGCCGAAGCTCCTGAGTCTAATAACCACATGGAACTTATTTTTTCCCGACACTTAGCACACTGTGTGAAATATTGACCGTGCTCGCATTTCAAAACATCAAGCGCGCCGATATTCATACTGTACAATGGAGACACTACAGACAGTACATTTTTATTTTTACAACTTGGTATCCTTATACTTTTTAGTAAGAGGTCCAAGGCTGTCTGATTGTCAGCATTGTATAAGTGCTGTGTGAGAAAGGCGTACCTTTCTTCATCTGTTCCCCAATCAAGGGAAACGGTGTCCTCGCTGTTCATCATTGGGTCCCAAGCCGAAAGATCAGGCTCAGGCGTTGGTGCACAAGACCCTGCAGGAGTCACATCACGAGACCCGTATAATTGGTCTATGATCCACATTTCTGGAGTCGTAGGCTCCAGTACCTCTCCACGCATCATGGCTTCTCCTTGTCTCTGCACAAAGTCCTGATGTTGTCTGTAGACAATATCCATCAGCTCAGCAGAACTGCGAGCTCTGAGAGTTTGTGTATGCGTGCAGTTACCATACTCATCTTTAGTGTAAAGATGGTAGGTTTTGCCAGACGCAACAGCAACTTCCAGAGGAGGAAGATTGGGATGATCGACATACCCTACTTCATGAAGTTCACACTCCCCTGTCTTGGGAGTTGGAGCACGATTCTCTTTATCAGAGTCACGTGAGTCCAATGACATATCATCAAAGATGGAGGCCAATTCTGACTCACCATAGGTAGTTGTGCGCTCAAAGTCCTCCGTATAATTGGAAGGACCCGGCTGCGACATGTCGATATCGACTTTGGAGTCATACTCCTCGTCGTGGTTCCAATTGGAACGTGTGCGAACTTCTTGATCGAAATCAGAGAAGCGCTGCTCAAGCGTCTTCGTCGTTTGGATAGTCGCTGGGACTTCCAAACGCTCAGCGAGCATAAGTGCGTTATTAATGGAGGGGTAGATGCCCGGAGTCCTAGTAGTAGGAGGGGACTTAGAGACAGTGCGGGTGGTAATAGATGAATGCCCAATATGGGCGATAGTGGATGAAGATGGAGATGGGAGTGCGGCGACAGATGCGATGTGGGAGTGGCCTTGAGGTTGACCACGACCCTTGCCCTTGACGAATTTGCCACGTCCTGCACCCCTGGTACCGCGCTGGTTGTTAGACCGCTGCTGGTTTGAAGGTGTGTTAGACAATGAAGGCTGTGGCTGACCACCCTGCTTAGAAAAGCGAGGGTTGCCGCGCTTGCGCTTCACGGCAGAGATCTTCTGGGCTGATTGCCCGCTCTTGGCTCGTCCTCGGTTAACTTCCGTCTCATAATGGTTAATAACAGTAGTCCGGACATCGATCAACGAGAGTTGATCAAGCCAGGTAGATGAGAGGATAATGGGAATGAGGTGTTCCCATTTTGACGGAAAGTTAGCCATGAGGATCATAGCTTGTAAGAGGGGGTCAAGCTCCATGTTTCGCGTAGATATACCGAAGCCAAATTTGACTTCAGCAAGGCGTCCAATGGCGGCAGCCATCTTGCCAAAGACAGCACCAGGATGCTGATTCAGATTGAACCGAACGCTAATCACCTCCTTGAAGTCCTTGTAAATACTGGGGACAGAGGGAAGTGAATAGGCATCAGCAAGATGTCGCCAAAGGTCATCCGCATGATCATTGATCACAAAATTCTGCTGTATTGCAGCAGAGAGATGGAGAGTTATACATCCAACCGTCATCGCATTCCTGTCCTGCCATGCTTGCAGGGACTGCTTGTACTCATCCACTTCTTCAGAGTACTGCTCAGCTTCTTTTTTGTACAAAGCCATCTGAGCGTTGTAAGCATCCTGCTCATTCTGCGAAGCGGTAGCAGCAAGTGCTTTCAGCTCCTCAGGTTTGGTAGGAACTGAAGGAATGGGGTGAGAGCCGTCGACAAAGCCCCAAAGGCCTTGCGCCATAAGATAGGCTTTCATCGCACGTGCCCAGCTGCCATAGTCTTCACCATTGAAGACAGTGACAAAGGTGTTAAGTTGGGACGTCATAGTATCTGTGAAGGCTGATGAGACATCAGCATGCTATTCACAATACTGGTATGAGTAAAAGAGAGAGCCTAGCATAGTCTCCTCCTCGTCTAGCAATGTGGAAACTGCCTCAAGTGCCCGTGGCCATCTCACACTACTGAGACTGAATCGGTGCAATCCCTGAGGACTTATTGTGTCCCGTGGGACACAATACTAGGTTGCCAAGGGTAGCCTCGATGGTGTTGTCGACAACAGCAACTGTAGTTAAACAGCTCGACAATCATCGTCGTTCGTAATAACGCAATGGCACCCATGTAGCAGGGCCCATAACCTGTTGCGCAGCAAACAGTGTCATGGAGTCTCACCTTGTGAAGGTTTAGAGACTAATAGAGGTTTGTAGAGAGGAGTGCTCAAGTGTGCATAGAGTGAACGACTTGTATTCTTAGAGGGGCTCTACTCCCCTCATTTATAGGAAAACCGGTCCCTATGGTCCACCCATGTCCATTTGCATAAAAGTGATGAGTAAAGGTGTCCACAATATCGCGTTTTCAGTGACGCCTGATGTGAAACACCCCAGAAGTCTTCAATATCACCACTTGTGATACTGATAAGACTTGCACCCTCCATATTGGAGTTGCGCCCACTTTGTGCGTAACGGAGTACCCTAATATGGTAATCATATGTACGATACTACTGTAATGTCGTAACTGCTATAGATAAGATACGTATGTACTTCTTACGTTTCAACAAGAAACTCATGGTCCTTACTGTAAAAGGGTCACTGAAGGGTCATGCAGCATACACATCATATCAGATGCACATGTGGGAGCAGCTGGCTCAAAGGTCAGCAAAGGCACTTTCTCCAATTACCCTTAGTCCATTAAAGCACTATGACATTGAATCTATCCTACTGTCTTGATACACTTGCCTGTTCTTCACATTGTTTCTATTAGAGCATGTAGGAACATCATATCTGATATCTACCTATGTGGCAATTGCCCTAGTACATATGTGTATCATGTGGAGCATAGGAACATCCTGCACATCTATTGGAATATCTTGGAAAGTCCAGGCCATTTAACAGTTGTTAAGAATATTGGCATAAGTATGATCCAAGTGCTCCTATGACTATCACTTGGAAACATAGATTCCTTTTCCTCAGATATTACATTGTGTCACATGTGTGCATATATATGTACTCTATCACCTTTGGGTAAGCTCAGGAAATCCAGGCCTTCTTAACAGTTGTTGGGAATTCTAATATATGGATGGTCCTATGTCTCATATGCGTGTCATTGGGATATGTACATGATTCCTCCTGTGCCTTTACATTGAGTGTCTTGGAAGTTCTGTCTATAGCATACATATATGTCTATATCACAACATGGAGATGCATGAGGCATTTGGGGCTAGATTGCCTCACTGTATTGTATATTCATATCTCCACACATTGTTCAATCAGCCTTTGTATGACCTACCACTGCAAATGCTTCACTCTACAAATACAATGGCTCCAGGGACCTCTGGCTCATCTGCACTCAAAGCCTTAACTAATTTGACTAAGATTCAAAAGGTGGTGATGCCTGCTGCAGTATGTTTATTTATAGCCCTGAATGTTGGGAGGAGAACCCAGGAGGTAATTTCTGTCACTATCTAGAACAAATTCCTGTTGAACTTGTAGGTTTGCTTTGTGAGTGACCTGTTTTAAATGCTGATTTATGCTACAACAGCATTTGGTCACTGAGATGTTCCAGCTTGCACAGACCAGATTGGAATCAGAGGACTCTCATCGCTTCAGGCTGCCTTTCACCCAGTGCTTATGGCTGTTGGTCAGCTGTGGTCAGCTGCAGAAGATGAAGACAGACCCCTGAGGCTAGAAGACATTTCCTGCATTTGTGAGATATCTGATATATATCTACATTGTGATACTCTCAGTGCTTGTATAAATCATGAGGATAATAAAGATCTCCCACATTTATTGGAGCTTCTCAGAACATCCGACATTTCTTAAATGTTGTTAAGAATGTTAGCATATGAATGATCCAAGTACTCCTTTTACTATTGTGGTGTTATTAACATTGTCTTTACTGTGTGTTCACATTGAGTGTCTCGGCAGTCCATGTATCACATATCTGTATATAATACCATCCTACTCTAGTATCATATGGATGGTCACATTGAGTGTCTCAGATGGTCTGTGTATCACATATCTGTATATGTATACCATACTACTCTAGTAACATATGGATGGTCTCTACTATGACTAATGAATAGAGCTGTGTTCTGAATAACATTGAATGCTCATTGTCATGTCTTATTATGATTTACCATCTTAACTCATGTCCAGGAGGTCTGACCAACTTCAGCATTGGCCAACATATGAATTATCAAAGAATCTTAAATGTTGGCCAACATCAGCTGAGTATGAATTACCTAAGATTCTAATCATCGGTTGGAGTATCAATCATATAAGCTATGGCTGATCATTATGTGCATGCACACACACACAGAGTGTTTAAACATAAGAAATACTGTGAAGAACTACTAACTGGATGTTCCAATCCATATTAGTACTCCAACACTCATAGGACATTGATATAAACATATAATCATGCATGGAAGTGTCATAACACAAAACATACTGTGGGACATTACTGGATCACCAATAAGTAATAAAGTGTTTGGAGCACCCCATTGGTGATGCTCCACAGTATGCATTTGTGCTAGAACACTCCCATGTTTGGTTGTATGTGTATATCAGTGCTCTAGGAGTGCCATAGTGCTAATATGGTTTGGAATTCTGGTTACTAGTTCCCCACAGTATGTAGTGTGTAGTGTTGCCACGGCTCAGCTCAAATTGGCTGAGCCAGCCGAGCCAAGCCGTTTTGAGCGGAGCCAAGCCAACAAATCGGCTCATGACCAAATTCAGCTCGGCTATGGCTCACGAGCTGGATGAGCCGGGCTAAGCCATGGCTCAATTTGGTCTCCCTTGCTGAGCAGTGAGTACGCTCAGCTTGGTGACGGCTTGTGACTGTGACTTGAGGTTGACTCACTGAGCCAGGAACGAGCTGGCTGAAAACGGAAAACCCTCAACGGCCTCAACATTCAAGCTCAACGTTCAAGCTTGATGCACACGGAACCATTGATTCAACTCTCCATTTCATGACATGAGAACTGCCCCTGTACTCGTCCCCTCCACTTCCTCACTCGCTCAATCCACCAGCGAGCCGAACATCCACTCCATCTTCCCAAATTCAGACTCTCGCACGATTACTGTACGTCCCGTGTCTGCCTCACCGTCTTCTTTCTGGTGCCTAGCATGTGTTGTACACACGCCTTTACGCAGTTTGCACGTCTCGTCAGTTCCTCCAGCTCTGTCTCTTCCAAGTCATCTCGCACTGTGGTCAGTCAAGACAAACGTGTTGGTCTCTCGATGTCCGTCCACTGACCCCCATCTCCCACAGAGCACACACCCATCGCGCGCGGTGCCCTCAGACTATGAGAACGAGCCCCACTCTGCCCTGCCTCTTCACCCCGTCGACTTCGACCCCCACGACATGCCCCACTTTGACTCTCCCCCACATTCTCTCTCCCGTCGCGCCAAGGTCCGTTCTCCCACAACTCTTCCCAGCCCTTTTACTGACCTTCTCCCAAGTTCTATGGCTTCCTTTCACGCTCCTCCTCACGCTCACATTCTCGCTCCCAGAGCGACACCCCTCCGGACGACTCGGGCTCAAATGAGAGTCCCACCCTCAGAATGCCACAACTGCAACCACAACATCGACCTCCGTCACCTCCGACTCCCGCATGTCCACTGGCCCTCTGCCAAGCCCTGTGGACGTCACGTCGGCGCTCACCCTCTCGTCCGCTGTCGAACCACACCACCACGACGGGTGAAACCGTCACACCAAGGAATATCCACACCCTCACCTCCCGCGCCAGCAGACCCCATGCAATCAACGACTCTGGCATTGGCGTCGACAAATACGACCCTCGCATGCCCCCGCCCCCAGTACCCGGTTCTTCCACCGTCCCCCACCCAACTTCAACCAAAGAAAAACGCCGTTCCAAGCAGATTTTCGGCCTTCCCGCGTCACCCTGGTCCCGTCCAATGACCCCAAAGGACGAGCAAGTGCCCGTCACAGGCCTCACCTGCCACCCGATTACCACCACCGTCGACGCATCGCCGTGATCGCGCCAGGATGCCTTCCGTCGGCACGCAGGACCCGCACTTTTGTGCGCTACCTATGCGTCGACGGTTCGCTGTCTGTGCACCGTCGTCGTCTTCCCTTCTGTGGCCCCTCCGTCTTCCATCTACACTCGTCGCCACCCTTCACCCCGCGCACTGTGCGGCCTGCGCTTTGTTCTTGCACGCATCAGTTGTCTTACCCCCACCCCACGCTCTCTGCCTCTGCCTCACGCCTGGGGCCATCACCACCCTCGTTGCCATCCACCACGTTCTTTCCCTCCTCTCGGACCACCCCCACCCTTACCACCTCGACGTCTCCAGCCCCTCTATTCCCAAGTGGCACGGGAGAGGGGGAGGATGGGCCCTGCTCGGTCCCATCCTCTCCATCTCCCTCGCCGCCTCAACACTTCGGAACGCCTCCCTCCCTCTCCCTCTCCTGCGACAATCAGATCCGCTCGGACCCCTCCCTCCTCTCCTTCGTTGCCTTGTCGCCTTGGCCACCGCCTTGCCACTTCCCACTTCGGACCCCCCTCCCACTCCCTCTCCCTTGCCCCTCGGACTCCACCCCCCTTTCCCGCGCATGGGGTCTGAGCCCTGCTCTCCCTCCATGTTCTTAGTATAGCTAGATAGAAAAGTTATTCAAATATATTGTCAAACTACGTATATACAAAATATAAAAATGTTGATTTTGCATCTGCCCCCATCGCCATGACCGCTGCCGTTGTGGAGGTGTCACGCGGTTGTCGTCATTGTCGCACAGGTGCCACGCGGTTGTTGTCGTTGTCGTTGTCATCGCTGGAATTGTGCAGCTATCGTTGTTGCTGTTGCTTGGGGCTGATTTGAGGTGGCAGGGCAGCCAGTGGATGGCTCTTGCTGTCGCCACTGCTGTGTAAACCCCCAGATGCCAAACAATATTGTCATCATTGTTCGCGTTGGGGGCTGGGTGTTGTCGCTATCAAGTGCAGATGGCACTTTGAAGGACTCGGAAATGTTCCAGCGATGTTCAAGTGCGGTGGCTGGCATTCCCACGCTCCCGTCTCAACCTCGTTTGCATCTCATCTCTCCTGATCTCACTTGATCTCTGGTCCATCTTGACTCATTGGCTTGCTCAAACCTTCTGATTTTTTTTGTATTGCATTATATCTTGTCTACTATGCGTGGATCTCGCAAGAGGGCTCCTTCTACCCCCAAGAGGACTCCCAAAAGGCCCAGGACAAAGGGCAAACAGAAGGAGCTTCCTGGTGGGGCTCTTGAGATGTCTTTCCAGCTTGATGGTGTGTATTTCTAGTTTGTGAAGTCTCCTGATTGGCTGATATTTGATTATTTTCATCAGCAGCTGCTGAGACATCAGATACTGCGTGCCATGTGCGCTTTGATCTAGGCACCACATCTGTAGCTGCAGGTGGCTCCCCTGGACCCTCAGGGCAGCAACAGGCAGCAGAGGATCCCTTTATGGGTCCTACAGTCTCTCAGTGTTCCAATCAGGTGAGTATTTATTATATTAAATTTATTATTCATTCTTTTAACAAATAAACACCAGGGAGTCACTCGCTCACCTCAGAGTGAGACTTTTAACCTCACAGTCAGTCCTGGCCCTCCTGGGTCAGATGACTCTCAAGAAGAGGGTGCTCCTGATGCCCTGGGACCTGCCACTGGCCCTTCAACTCCAACAAGGAGGGGTCAGAAAGCTGGTTCTAGGCTAACTGGTGCAGGTGATGATACCTTCAGATTCTTTCAACTTGATGATGAAGGGAAGAAGCTGTGTCAGTTCTGCTTGTAAGTTTATTTTTTATTTTTTATTATTATTTTTTTCTAATTTTTTACAGAGCACTTAAACAGAATAATCCAGCTGTCACTGTTCACCGATATCAAGCATCTACTGCCACTGGCCCTCTGCGTAACCATCTTCTGAACCACCATGCAGAAGAGTGGGTCAAAGCATGTCAACAGCACCATGTTGAGTTGAAGGGTCCACAGGGGAAGGCAGCCTTAGCAAAATTTACTGGAGTTCCTGTGGAGCACCATGCTGAGGCACGGATCCCATTTACTCAAGACAACTTTCTAGATGCCCTTGTACAATTTATTGTTGCCACTGATCAGGTTTTTATCTTTTTTGTGTGTTTTATTTTTTTTATTTTTTTTAGGCTATCAGAATTGTTGAGAGACCAGAGTTTCGCCATCTCTGCCTTCAGCTCCGCCCTGAGCTGCGCAATGCAGACATTCCTCATCGGACCACCATGCAAAAGCGCATACTGGATAACTTTTCAGAGGTAATTCAGAATATGTCTCAGCATATTCAGGTGAGCTTGAATTAAATTATCATATTGCTGTCTGGCTAACTTCTTTTAGAGCAAGAGTGTTGGAAAGGTCTCATTCACCACAGATATGTGGACTGACCCTGACCTTAAGCCATATATGGCTGTCACAGCCCACTGGCTTGAGTTTGGTGGAACTCACAGTGAGAAAAAGCTAATCCTCAGAGCCTCTCTTGTAGGCTTTCTTCACCTCCCTGGGACTCACACTGGGGAGAGGTTAGCTGAAGCATTTTATTTTATTATCAAGCGCACTGGGCTTGAAAATAAGGTAATTTTTACCTTATTTATTAAAATTTAGCTAATTAATTTTATTTAGATTGGTTGGGTGACAACAGACAATGCATCCAACAATGTCACCATGATGAATGCCTTTGAGGCCAAACTGAAGGCTGAGGAACCTAATGCACTATTTTCAGCAGAGGACCATCACATCAGGTGAGTATTAATTACTTAACTTTTTTTTGCTAACACTTCTTAGGTGTTTTGCCCATATTGTCAACCTCACCTGCAAAGAGATGCTTAGAAAGGCATCTGACACTGATTATGACCAAGTTGAGAAGCTTAGAAGGGTCATTAATTATGTGAGTTTTTTTTCTCTTTTTGTTATAAATTATAAGCTTATATTAGAAAAAGATTCGCAGCTCATCATTGAGGCGTGATCTGTTCTCCAAGATTTTAAAGCAGTTAGACCCAGATAGGACACCATTGCAGCTAATTAGAGATGTGGAGACTAGGTGGTCATCCACCTTCTTGATGATTAAGAGGGCAATGGTGTTAAAAAAGGTAAGTTTTTTAAAATTGGATAAATTTTGCTGCTGAGTTCAAGTTAGGCAATTATGAAATTTTATGAGGAGAATCAAGGCCTAGAGCGCTTATATGAGCATGATTGGGATGCCCTTGAAGTACTTAGGCGAATTCTTATGGTATGCACATATTTTTTCTTTCTAATTGTATATTTTAATTTCTTTATTAGTGTCCCTTCTATTATCAACAAGCACTCTCTGCTGAGAAGACACCAACACTTTGCAATGCAGTTTCTGCATTTGAGGGCTATCTGACCTCTTTGAAAACTTTGCAGAAAACCCTCACAGAAGAGGGCAGAGATGTGGGGGCTATTATTGATGAAGGAATTGGTAAGCTAGAAGACTACTACAACCAGGCTGTCCAGACTCCTGCATATTTGATGGGAGTAGGTGAGTGACTCTTTTACTGTGTAAACCTGAAGAGCCATTTATGCCATAAACAGTTCTTAACCCTGTATCAAAGCTTGCCTGGTTCCACCAGAATTATAGCTCAGATGATACTAAGAAAGTGAAGGATACCTTTATCCAGGTAGTGAGTGGGTTTAATTTTCTTAAGCCATTTTGAAACTGAAATCTTAAGTAGTTAAGGCCATTTCATACCCCACCTGCAGTCCCTGCTAGATCAGGTACACTCCCTCCTCCCACTGCACCATCCAGTGAGATGGAGACTGCCTTGGCATTTCTTGGTGTTGGCCCAGTGCATGGCTATAATCCACAGGCTGATACCTTAGAGGGTGAAGTTGAGGAGTACCTTGCTGCCCCACTTAAATATGCCAATGCTGTGGAGTTCTGGCAGGTGAGTAGAAGACTGTTCAGTGTTAAGGAGTACTAATAGTAATTTGAATGGCAGGACCACAGAAGACAGTGGCCAACACTTTTCAAACTGGCTATGGACCTACTCCCCATCCAAGGCACTTCAGTACCATGTGAGCGTGTCTTTTCAGCTAGCAAGGAGACAGCTAGATCCAGAAGAAACCACCTTGGGCCCAAGATCATGGAGGCAACACAGATTCTCAAGTTCAATGCAAAGAAAGAACTTAATTTTACTGAAGGGCAAAGGGAGACAGATGAAGTGGAAGAGTTGGAGGGAGAAGAGGCAGCCATTCCAGTTGAGGATCTAGGAGCTTATCTTAAGGAAATAGATAAGCAGTAGTTTGAAAAGATTGGCATATTATTTACTTGTGCCTGTAATTGTACCTAGGAACAACCACAGCCATATCTATCATGTGTTGATGACTATCATGTCACCCCCCCTCCATGTCCTCTTTACTCTCTGCTCTCACCCTAGCCCTTACTCTATGTTTACCCTCCTCTTCACTGATAACGTGATCCTCCATTCATCTCTCACCTATGCCATCACTCATGCACCATCCCACCCCCATCCCCACCATCCCTGCCTCATCCTCACCCTGCCTGCCTCATCCCCACCCTGCCTGCCTCATCTCAGCCATCCCTGCCTCATCCCCACCATGCCCACCTCATCCCAACCCTCCCTGCCTCATCCCAACCCTCCCTGCCTCATCCCTACCCTCCCTGCCTCATCCCTACCCTCCCTGCCTCATCCCTACCCTCCCTGCCTCATCCCTACCCTCCCTGCCTCATCCCTACCCTCCCTGCCTCATCCCTACCCTCCCTGCCTCATCCCTACCCTCCCTGCCTCATCCCTACCCTCCCTGCCTCATCCCTACCCTCCCTGCCTCATCCCTACCCTCCCTGCCTCATCCCTACCCTCCCTGCCTCATCCCTACCCTCCCTGCCTCATCCCTACCCTCCCTGCCTCATCCCTACCCTCCCTGCCTCATCCCTACCCTCCCTGCCTCATCCCTACCCTCCCTGCCTCATCCCTACCCTCCCTGCCTCATCCCTACCCTCCCTGCCTCATCCCTACCCTCCCTGCCTCATCCCTACCCTCCCTGCCTCATCCCTACCCTCCCTGCCTCATCCCCACCCTCTCTGCCTCATACCCACTCACCCTGCCTCATACCCACTCACCCTGCCTCATCCCCACTCACCCTGCCTCATCCCCACTCTCCCTGACTCATCCCCACTCTCCCTGACTCATCCCCACCATCCCTGCCTCATCCCCACCATCCCTGCCTCATCCCCACTCTTCATACCTCACACCACCCTCCTTGCATCACCGCCACCTCCCTGCCTCACCGCCACCCTCCCTGCCTCACTGCCACCCTCCCTGCCTCACCACCACCCTCCTTGCATCACCACCAACCTCCCTGACTCACCGCCACCCTCCCTGCCTCACTGCCACCCTCCCTGACTCATCTCCACCCTCCCTGCCTCACCACCACCCTCCCTGCCTCACCACCACCCTCCCTGCCTCATCCCTACCCTCCTGCCTCATCCCCACTCTTCATACCTCACCACCACCCTCCTTGCATCACCGCCACCCTCCCTGCCTCACCGCCACCCTCCCTGCCTCACCGCCACCCTCCCTGCCTCACCACCACCCTCCCTGCCTCACCGCCACCCTCCCTGCCTCACCACCACCCTCCTTGCATCACCACCAACCTCCCTGACTCACCACCAACCTCCCTGCCTCACTGCCACCCTCCCTGCCTCATCTCCACCCACCCTGCCTCATCCCCACTCACCCTGCCTCATCCCCACTCACCCTGCCTCATCCCCACTCACCCTGCCTCATCCCCACTCACCCTGCCTCATCCCCACTCACCCTGCCTCATCCCCACTCACCCTGCCTCATCCCTACCCTCCCTGCCTCATCCCTACCCTCCCTGCCTCATCCCTACCCTCCCTGCCTCATCCCTACCCTCCCCACCTCATCCCCACTCTCCCTGCCTCATCCCCACCCTCTCTGCCTCACCACCAACCTCCCTGCCTCACTGCCACCCTCCATGCCTCATCTTCCCCCTCCCTTCCTTACTGTCACCCTCCCTCCTTCACTGTCACACTGTCAGAGATAGCAATGGAAAGAGGAAGATAGAGACAGAGAGGAGGGTAAGGGCATGGGTGAAGAGAGAGGAGAGAGGGAGTCAGAGAGAGGGAGAGGGAGAGGGAGAATAAGAGGGGGAGAAAATAAGGTAATGTAAAACCAATCAATTGGCAAACAGTTCTAAATGGCTCTGACCACCTATCTGTTTTACAGATGCAGAGAGAGAGAAAGGGTGAACAAGGAGAGAAAGAACAAGAGAGAAAGAATTAACAAGGAAGACTAAAGAAAAGAGGGTGAGAGCAAAGAAGAGGACAGAGGAGAGGATAAATGAGAGGGTGAGGGTGAACAAAGAAGAATGAGCATAAGAGGGTGAGGATGACTGAGAGGGTGTATGATCAAGAGAGAGGAAGACAAGGAAGAGGGTGAATGAGAGGGTGAGGGTAAGAGTGGATGAACAAGACAAAGAGGGTTAATAAGGAAGTGTGTGAGTAAGGAAGAGTTGGTATCAGAGAACATGAGAGAACAAGAGCGTGAGAGAATAAGAAACAAGAGGAAGGTGGTGAATAAAAAAGAGGGTAGGAGAGTGAGAATGAGAGGGTGAGACAGAATGAGAGAAAAAGGGTGGACAAGTGAGAGGGTGTGAGCAAGGAAGAGTGAGACCAAGGGACTCCCCCTTGTTTGCTCCCCTTCCCTCCTCTCTCCTCTCCTCCTCTCCCCTCCTCTCACATCTGTCCCCCTCCCCCTCCCATACTGTCTCTTCCTCTTCCATCTCTCCCCCTTTTGTCTTTCCCTCCCCCTCATCCTCCTCCTCATCCCCATCCCCATCCCTGTCATCCCCATCCCCCTCCCCCTCCCATTCCCCCTCATCCTCATGCCTGTCCCCCTCCCCATCCCCCTCATCCCCATGCCTGTCCCCCTTCCCATCCCCCTCATCCCCATCCCCATCCCCCTCATCCCCCTCCCCATCCCCCTCATCCCCCTCCCCATCCCCCTCATCCCCCTCCCCATCCCCCTCATCCCCCTCCCCATCCCCCTCATCCCCCTCCCCATCCCCCTCATCCCCCTCCCCATCCCCTCCCCCTCATCCCCTCCCCCTCATCCCCATCCCCATCCCCCTCATCCCCATCCCCTTCATCCCCATCCCCTTCATCCCCATCCCCTTCATCCCCATTCCCCTCCCCATCCCCCTCATCCCCATCCCCATCCTCCCCTTCCCCCTCCCCCTCCTCATCCTCCTCCTCCTCCCCCTCCCCGTTGCTTATCCACCCCTTCTTGACTCTCATCAGCTGAGTGTATGCACAAGGTATATTTATTAATAAGCTACTACACTTTTTTACGAGACTACTACACCCTGTCCCACCCCACCCTAGCTTCCATTCACTGCTTGATTACCATATATACTTAAATTTCCTTATCCGCTATGAGAGTCAGCTCGAGCTGCTTGAGCTTGGCTTGAGCTGGCTCATTTGGGAATGGCTCAGCTTGGCTTGTCCCATTATGGTTGAGCCATGCTTAGCTGAGCCAAGCCGAGCTGAGCCGAGCCATGGCAACACTAGTAGTGTGTTAGAATGATTTCATGTATAATTATAAGTGTATCTAATTGTTGTAGAAGTGGTAGAACATTGAGATGGTTTGGAGCATCTGATTGGTGATATCCTACATATGAATTGTGTTAAAACAGTTCCAGTTATGACTGTGAGTGTATATGACTATTATAGGAGTGTTTGAGCACCAAGATGGTTCGGAACATCCAATTGGTGATATCCTGCAGAATATAGCCACATTGAAACAGTAGGTTATTTTAAAACTTCCAATTGAGCTGTTCTTGGGTTCATCCCATTTTTCTGTGCTGCTGTTCAGCAGTTATTCACATGTACAGCATCTCTGATTTTCCTCCTTGGAGATATACATCTCATACTATTCCCATCATGACTTCCATAGATACACTCATCTGACTATGTACACATATAATTGGAGAGTATGAACTGTCCAACTGTTTTAATATTGCCAGACACTGTAGGACATCCCTAATCGGATCTTCTGAACCATCATAGTGCTCTAACACTTCCAGGGCTCTCCTATACAAAGATATGACTATATGTGGACTTTTAATCTCCCTGTGCACCTGGGCAAATGTGTCAAGTTCCTTGACGGGAACTTGATGCACGACGTGTGCCGGTGAATTCTAGGAAGGCAAGGTTTTTTTAGAGTCAGTGTTTCATTTGAGGATCAATGAGGCAGTGATGCCAAATGAGACAGAAGGTGAGAAGATAGGATTTGTCAAGAAGGAAACGAAGTACAAGCTAGAGTACTACAAGTGATACTGGTCGACTTATATACTACTCAAGCTATAAGTATGAGTCAGATAGAATCACGTATACTAGTATCCTCGTTCTAGGAATGAGTCAGAACCATATAAGTGTGAGTCAGATACACAGCCTTAAGGAACACACTAGTCCGTAACAGAGACAAAGGGTAGAGAGGAGGAGGATAAGGGTGATGGACGAGTTAGAGAAAAAGAAAGTGCATCTGAATCATAGCCGCATATGGTAGTATCATGACAAAATGGAAGAACTGAGACTCTGAACTATCCAACTGATTCAACAATTACAGACACTGTAGGACATCCCAAATCAGAACCTCCGAACCATTTTAGTGCTTTAACACTCCCAGGGACCTCCAATACAAAGATATGATATGTAGACCCCCTGCACTGGAGCAAGTGGAAGTACTGAGAGTCTGAACAATCCAACTGATGTGAAAATCACAGACACTGCAGGACATCCCTAATGAGATCTCCCAAACCATCCTAGTGCTCTAAACTCCCAGGGCTCTCCTATACAAAAATATGATTATATGTGGACTCCTAAACACCCCTGGACCTAAGTGAATGGATGTTCGTGTTTTACAATTGCCAGACACTGCTGGGCATCCCTAATTGGATATTCCATACCATCCTAGTGCTCTAACAATCCCATGGTTCTCCAATACAAAGATATGACTATATGTAGACTCCTAAACACCCCTGGACCTAAGCAAATGGATGTTCCTGTGTTACAATTGCCAGACACTGCTGGGCATCCCCAATCAGATATTCCATACCATCCTAGTGCTCTAAACTCCCAGGGCTGATACAAAGATATGATTATGTGTGGACTCCTAAACACCCATGGACCTAAGCAAATGGATGCTCCTGTTTTACACTTAACAGACACTGCTGGACATCCCTAATCAGATCTTCTGAACCGTCCTAGTCTTCTAAGACACTCAGGATGATCCAATACAAGGATATGATCATATACAAACTACTGGATGTTCCAGTACTCCTCCCTGGATACTCCCATTGATCATCCAGACTCTTATATGATCATTTCTGCCCTCAGATGGCCACCAGAACATCCAATTATCTCCCATGTCAGCCGACAGTATCATATATGTAAGAATCTTAAACGTCGGCCGACGTCAGCTGAGTATCAATCAAATAAGATTCTAAGCATCGGTTGGAGTATCAATTACATAAGCCATGGCTGATCATTATGTGTTTCTGTTGCACCAATTTACTAGGGCTGCATGATGGCACTTTGCCCAAACTCTGTGTCACAATATGCACTGAACAGAAAAGTTGTGCTGGGTCAGGGCAGAGTTTCTTCATTGGCAGGCACAATATTGCACCATGTGTGCACCAAACGGGCCCTAAGATATTCTCTACCAGCTTATAGGCAACTTGGGTTATCAACAGACAAGTGAGTCATACACAGAACAATAAGTAACACACCTTTCAGTAATGAACAGATAGCAAGAACAATTAAGAGATAGAGAGGTGGAATGTGTTTGAAAGATAAGAGAAGAAAATGAAAATGAAAATGTAGCATCCAAATCATTGTCACTTTGTGTGATCATGACAGTGATACTGTGTGCTTAAAAAATGGAAACAGAGGGTGCAGTTAATCCTGTACTTCAAAGAACAATTTTATAGTGAAACATATTAATCCTTTCTGTGACAATATCCTTTTTGTCTCCCCTTGCTGCACAGTACATGAGTAGACACACCACTTGTGGCAGATTGCTTGACACCTAGCAGTTAATTGCTGACACAGCACCACATCCTCCTGTGCCACACAAGAAAACCAAACCAAACAAGGTTTGGTTGCTGAGGGCAACACCTAGTGTTCAAAGTCAGAGGGTCCTTTTTTTTTTGGAAAGTGCTCTTTATTCAGTCTTACTTATCAGTAACTATTTAACTAGCTAAAAATAATCATCCCGAGAAGCTGTTTGGTAGCAGGAGATTGTTTGTATCAGCCCTACCAAACACACTGAAAGCTGGGCCGGAGCCTGTTGTGAGGCAAAATATGAATTTATGTACACCCCTGGTGTGGGGGTAGTGTGGGACTCAGCGATATCGATCTTCACGGGCGCAGATCATCATTCGCTCCTACCCACCAAAACCTCACAGTCATGGATCCACTCTATGGGCAGATCGGAGGTCTTCTTGATTGCAGCTTCCCAGGTTGCCTCCACAAGCTGGGTGAAGGGTGGTTCATGTTTAATGACTGTGGCAGTTATTTTGTCATCAGTGAGTCTTCTGTTGATGGCTTTGTACCACCTTTGCTCAACATCCACTGGGGTGTGATTTTTCTCCTGGATCACCCTTTCGCATCATAGGACCTGTGATGAGTGTCTCACTGTTTATATGCAACAGAGAGACCAAGGATCACAAGGAACAGGGTGGCTAATGTCGAACCAACAAGGGAATAGAACAGGGAGAGAAGACAATGGACCACGAGTAACAGGACAAAGATGAGGAACAACCCAATGGTGGGAAGCTGCTCAGTAGACAGGAAGGTACAAGTGGGGATGTCGCAAGTGGACAGTCTGAGGGACTGTCCGTTGTATTGCACTAGCTTATATACCCAATACATGGTCTGTGCGTACTTTAGGGGAGGCCCAACTCCGATCCACAGGTGGGCCCATGGAATACTCTAGAAGGATTCTAAAGATAGCATGGAATGTTCTGGAAGGTTTCTAAGTATATTACCCAATGGCATTAATCCTTGTTAAGCTCCACTTATCAGGGGACATGTGGAACATGCCAGAAGGGTTCCAAATATACTGTCCAATAGCAAGTCTCTGATAAGCTCTGCTTATCTGGCGACTTACTCAGTCATCTTTGCTTGGTAAGTCCCAGTTCTGGACCGGTCTTCTTGAATAGGAAGGTAAGGATTATCCAATCCTTTCACACGCATCGTCTTGGCTAGTTCCACTAGACCAATACTTCTGTTTCCTGGGTTTGTGTGCGTATCTCTTGCACACTCTTGAGTTTCATGGGTAGTCACGGACTGAGGTATAGGTTCATGACAGTATCCCCTCTTTAGGACTGTGCTGTGCCATCAGCACCTTAGGTTACTGGGTGAGGTGGAGGGGTTTCTGGTGTGAAACTGTTGAACTAGGAGTGATGCATGTTTCATTTGTGATGCAGGGAGCCATGAGTTTTCAGACTAGGGTAGCCTTTCCACTTGATGAGGTACAAGATCCCTTTCTTGTTGGGTGAACTTTGGACTGGAGTACTGTTTCAACTTCGTAGTGTTCGTCTTCTCCTTGAACTATATCTGGAGGAGGTCTGGTGAAGTTAGGTCCATGTGCAGGGTTTCCTTGTATGGTGATATCAGAGAGCTGTGGAAGACTGGGTGGATTCACCATGACTTGGGTAGTTGGAGTTTGCAATTAACTCCCCATGTAGATAGTACTTTGAATGGGCCATGGCATCTGGGGGCTAACTTGGCCTTAGGGTTCGTGGTGTGAACATTGGTTCCTTCTAACCAGACTAGGTCTCTTGGTTTGAACACATGGGAAGCAATGGGTACCCTGGATCTCTTCATGACTTCTGCAGCTACCTTGAGTGCTGCTGTAACTTCAGACCGTACTTGGTCTAAGGTACGAAGACGTTCTTCTACCGTAGGAATCTTGGTAGCGAAGTTTACTGGGGGAATGAACTCTGGTTTGAATCTGTACCAGACTTCGAAGGGGGATCTTCCTGTGGCACTGTGTTGGCGAGTGTTGTGTGCGAACTCCATGAAGGGTATTAGTTCTACCCAATTGTCTTGCTGGAGGTTACAAAAAACACAGAGATACTGCTCCAATTCCTGGTTGACTCTTTCTGTTTCACTGTCTGTTTGAAGGGTGAAAGGCTGTGGACATGGTAGATTTGACTCCCAATCGTTCCCAGACTTCTTGCATAACTTTAGAGGCGAATTGGGGTCCCCTATCAGAGATAACTTGGCATGGTAGTCCGGTTCACCTCCAGACATTCTTCATGTACAACTTGGATGTTTCTTCGGCTGTGATGGTTTTGTTGCAAGGGGTGACAATGGTGGCTTTACTGAGGCGATCTACCACCACAAACAAGGAGTCATATTCTTGGGAGATAGGGAGGTCTGTGATGAAATCCATGGTGATAACTCCCCATACGTCTGTAGGTATTTGACTCAGTAGCAGGGGTACTTGAGTCCTTGGCTTGATCTTGGTTGCCTGACATGTGGTGCATCCGTCCACATAACTCTTGACAAAGGTGGATATCCCTGGCCACCAGAATTCTCTTGATACTATTTCATAGGTCTTCCATCTTCCTGGGTGTCCTGTGGCTATATGGTCGTGATATCTCTTGACAATGTCTCTTCGAAGTGCGTCATCTTTTGGGACATAGACTTGTCCTCTGAACAGAATGATTCCGTCTTCTAGGTTCCATTCTTCTAGGCCTTTAACAATGGATCTTGGGCCATTCTTTAAGATAGCTTCTATGGCAATGCTGACATCTTTGTCATATTCCTGGCTTGACTTGATTCTTTGATGTAGGGTTGTATCTCCTAACACTGTGACTGCTGTAGGGTGGGTTGTGTGAATTGCAAAAAACTTGGTACCTAGTAGGGTATGCAACTCGTCCTCAGTTGCTATCCCCTCTTTAAGATCTGGATGCCTGGACAGTGCATCTGATTTATTCTGTACGCCCAGCTTATGAATGATGGTGAACTTGAAATGCGAAAGGAATAAAGCCCAACGCGCTTGATGGTGTGTGAGCTTCTGCTTGGTGGCAAAATAGACCAGATTGCCATGGTTGGACCAGATTTCAAGGTTATCATCCCGTCCTTCAAGATAATGATGAAAAATGTCCAAAGCCCGGATAATGGCAAGGAGTTCTTTATCATGGATTTCGTAATTCCACTCCGCTGGTTGTAAGGACTTGGAATGGTACACAACAGGGTGCCATCTGTTTGAGGCATCAGGTTGTTCAAGAATGGCTCCTGTGGCGAAGTCGCTGGCATCGGTGATGAGTCGGAAGGGTTTACTATGGTCAGGAAGAGCAAGGACAGGGCTTGTGACAAAGGCTTGGATGAGGGTGCGGAATGCGGACTCCTGTGATGTACCCCAGAGGAACGGAGTCTCCTTCCTAGTGAGGTCGAATAAAGGTCTAGCAATGGTTGAAAAATCCTTTATGAATCGTTGGTAGAAGTTACCCAATCCAAGAAAAGCTTGGACATGTTTAACAGTTTGCGGTGTAGGCCAGTCAGTGATTCCTGCGACCTTAGCAGGGTCCATCTTTAGTTGTCCATTTGAGATGACAATCCCAAGGTATTCAATAGACATCTGAGCAAATACACATTTCTCAGGTTTGAGGTATAAGTTGTGTGCTTCAAGATGTGAAAGGACTTCATGGGTTAAGTTGTCCAACAGGGCAGGGACTTCTGAAAAGATAAGGATGTCATCCAGATAGACGACAACATGTCCTTCATCTATCATGTCTTCGAAGATGCCTTTCATAAACGTCTGGAATGTGGCAGGGGCATTGCAGAGACCAAAGGTCATGACAGTGGGCTTGAATAGGCCCAGGTGTGTTTTGAAGGCAGCTTTATGTTCGTCCCCTTCTCTGATATGGATATTGTTGTATCCCCAACGAATATCCAACTTGGTGAAATATCTGGCACCACGTAGTTTGTTGATTAATTCAGGGATCAGTGGCAAGGGGGCAGCATTCTTGATTGTAATGTCATTGAGGGTGTGGTAGTCTTGTACTGGGCGTAATTTACCATCCTTCTTGTCTACAAAAAAGAAGGGGCTGGCCATAGGGGACTTGGAAGGGCGGATGTATCCTCTCCACAAATGTTCTGTGATATATTCTTTGAGTGCCGCTGATTCTCTGGGCGTGAGTCTGTAGATGCCACAATTGTGCATCTTTGAGGCTGGTTTGAGTTCTATGGCATGGTCCCATGCTTGATGTTTTGGGAGGCAGTGTGAGGCTGTTTCACTAAAAACCTTGGAATACTTGTGATACTGAGCAGGGATGTGATCAAGGGATTGTTTAGGTGCATTCTTTGCTGCAATGGCCATACTGGCAGTGGATTTTGACCGGATAGCAAGATCGTCGTACTTGCTAAAATTGTGATGATACAAGAAGTTTTCTATGGCTTCTTGGGCAAAGGCATCTTCGGTTATCAGGGGTGTTTCTTCTACCGGATGTAAGGCATTAATGGTGGTAGCCCGCGTCTGCAGCTTTCAGGATGTGATTGCTAGGGGGTACTTGGACAAGGTACAATTCTTGGGGCATCTTGTAAAGGTGATCTGTAGCAATGCCCAGTCTACTTCTGGGTTGTGCGCATGGAGCCAATCCATTCCTAGAATAATATCATGGTCCCCTAGTGTGGTAACATAGAGTTCCGATGTTTCTTCATGGTAGTCGTTATCTGTGGTCTTGACCTGGATCTTCTGTATTGTAGTATACTTGACTGATCCCCTCTTATTGAGTGTTCCATCCACATTCTTTACTGGTAGTGGGTTGACTAGTGTTTGCAGGGTGAGGTTATTCTTGGTGGCAAAGTCTTGATCTATGATTATCCCTTCTGCACCGCTATGAAGCAATGCGCATGCACTGATTTCTCGTCCAGTTGTTTTTCCAACTAGAGTCACTCTGAGTGTAATAGATGGTGATCATCTATTTCGTATAGTATCACTGGGTACAGGCTCAGAGTCTAATGTCTCTAGGAGAGAAAATCTATTCTCAAAACTAGATCTGGACAGACGTAAAGTCCCAACTGACAGTGCAGCAGAGGGACACTTCAAAAATCCTCATTGACAGGCAGGAGTGAGGGCGTGGAATCATGACTTGGGGATGTGGGCTGTGATACATGGCCACTACCTGGGCTGAATGTTCTTCAGTATGTTCTTCTTCGGTGAATTGATCTTCCTGGGTTACTGTGGAGCGAGCTCTGAAGTCACTTCCTTGGTGTGGATTTGGACGTCGATTTCCTGTCCCTTGGTTGTACTGGCTTGTCTTGATGCAGCATTCTTTAGCCCTATGACTGGGTTTTCCGCAGTAGAAGCAGAGCTTGTCCTTGAAGTGTCTGTCCTTCTCTGCCTTCGATATTTTTCCACCCAACAGGGGACGCGATGGTGCTGTGGTGACATTGACTCGGGCATGATCTTCTTCTGTGGTTATGGCATGGTTTCATGGGCCTGAACCTCTGTTAAACGTGGTAGGGGTACTGTACATGCGCCAGAGTCAATCAAACTCTCTTGCTTTCTCTGCTAGGTCTTCTAGCATGGTAGGCTGTGGTGATACACCCATTATCTTCTGGTGTAATGCCATGGGAAGTGCCTTTCTAAAGGCATACATCTGGGTTTCTTCATTGGCTCCGCTCTGGGAGGCAAAGGTTGACCAATCTTGGTACCATTCATTGAAAGGGTGTCCGCCCATCTTGGAGGTATACATGGCGTTGGTGGCTTCCAACTTTGAATATGCTGGGACGAAGTGTTTCTTGAAACTGTCACGGAAATCTACCCATGTTCCGAAATCAACAGGTGTGACTGACAAGGCTCTTTTCTGTTTATCTTGAGCCCATTCTCCAGCAGATGTGCCAACTTTGAAGTGTGTTAGAGCGGCTGAAACCCTCTTTCCTTGATCGAGTATGTGGATTCATTGAGGTAGTAGTAGTTCTCTAAGTTGTTCCAAAAGGCTTCCACCTTTGCAGGACTACCATCAAATGATTCTGGGGGGGATCCCAATAACTTGGTGTTTGCTGAACCAGACATGCTCGCTGGGGTACTTGGTGTGCTGGGTGTACTAGGTTGACTTGGGGAGTGGCCGACTGGAATGAGCAGGGGTACTTGGATGTTGACTGGGTGTAGGGGTGGCTACATGAACTGGGGGTAATGCTGGTGGAAGTGGGAATGTTGTAGCTGAAGGTGTAGGCAGAAATGACTGTGATGCCTGTGCTGGGGTTACTGGAAGTGCGCCTGAACTGCTTGTGGTGTCTGAGGCTGGGATACTGTGGTGATAAGTGCTTCTACTCTTCTGGTGATGCTTCCTAGGATCTGGGAGACCTCTTCTTGGTCACTTGATTCACTGCGTGCTGATCTGGCGCCTGAAGGTGGTGTTTTAGGTGGTGACCACACTTGTGTCTCTGGTTGGGTTTCTTGGGCTGAGGTTGCTTCCTCTTCGTGGTCAGAAGATTTGTCTTCTGAGTTGGAGAACTGACGGGTTTCTTGTTCTGATACACCCACTGGTTTCTTTTGTGGGACCACTGAACTACTTTGGAGTGGTAATTTCCTAAGAGGTTGGTGTAGTCAAGGTTATCGATGTGGGAGATATGGGGGTGTAGTTTGGTGAAGTCGTCGATGGATACTTCTTCAAGGGTGTCTAGAAATGTCCAAGGAAAATGTCCGTCCTTGCTGACAACTGTTCTGTTAAGGAATGTGCCTTGGATTCTTTGTGGGTTAAATTGTAGATGGGTTTGTTGATGTCAAGTGGGATGAGTGATTCCTCCTCCTCTGTGAGTTCTCTAGTCACTGGAGTTGTGCTTGACTCATTCACTAATGGTGGGGTAACCTGGTGACAGTCCAACCGTCGTTGTTCCACTGATAATGGATCTTATAGGTGGGTTGCAAGATGGCTTGGTCTGGTTGATTTCGTCTAGTTCGACAACGGATCCAATGATATTCCTCGTAAATCCCAAAGTGGGTGACTATGGTGAGGCTTCTCCAAAGGTAGTTTTGAAAGTTGAGGATGTTCGACATGAATTCTCTGATGTGCTCCAAGGGGTGGTTGATGGCAAGGGTGACTCTATTCTGGTCGTACTGCAGTCTGCAGTGTTCTTTGAATGCCTGGAGCTCTCTGGGTTTCCTGGTAGGTAGGTGCTCCGCAATGTAGATGGACTCTGGATACTGGCAGTGTAATTGTATTGTCTCTGTCCGGAGGTAGTTGGCTTCTTCACTACTGGTGGAGTGCTGCCTGGTGATGGGGTTCACTGGTCGTGAGACTAGAGGTACTCTGACGGCTGGGTACACTGGGTCAACTGGAACTGGGGTTCTTCTGATGGATGGGTACACTGGTTCAGATGGACCAGCTTGGTTTATTCTGGGAATATCCCTGTTAGGGACAACTGGGACTTGGGTTGGTGAAGCAAGGAGGTCTTCTCGATGTATGGAATGATGTTTGTTATGCACTGATACTTCGATGACGGGTAAGCAGGATGACAAGTCGCTCCTGAATCTTACCGAGTGGGACTGGTTGGTTACTCATGCAATGTGTATGATTACTCATGAGCTTAGTGGACGATTACGAAGTGTTAGTAGTAGTGGTGGTATCGCTGATGAAGGTGTAACGCCCAATATTAGTTATAAGGCAGCTGTCGACTGTTGTGGTCGACAGCTTGACACTTTTGTATCTCCCGGAATCATCAGGCGGCTTCTTCTCTCTCTCTCTCTCTCTCTCTCAAGAGTCGCTGAATACTCAGTAAAGGTCAAAGCAACTTAGGGAGGCACATTCTAGTGTCCTCGTATAGTCTCACATTCTAGTGTCCTTGTATAGTCTCACCTTCGAGTGTAGACGTGTTGTTGCTGAGTCATCCCATTTTGTCACCGCGTATCAATTAGCCTAAGTCAGGCTCAGGCCTCGTCAGGCATTACATCAGTGTCAAGCTCTCCCATACGCCATGGCGACGCTCAACACAAAGGATGGTTGGGATTTCCAACCCTATAGGATAGACAGCAGAGAACAGGACACCCCTGCCAGATATATTGTGGGAAGAATTCGGTGGAGGATAATTCCCGACGAACGAAGGACAGGAGAATACGAACATTTCAACACTGGTTACTATGCAGAAGCAGCCACCGCACAAAGGTATCACCCCATCGTTTTCAACAGAGATAGGTGCTGCTGGGTGGAACTTAGGTGGAACTGAACCCTTTGTCATTTTGAAGTGGCTAGGCCAGCCAGCGACGACCTCCACTGCAACATACCATTGACAGATTCACAAACCATCGACCAGCAAGGGAGAAGCGACGGGCAACCAGAAGAAGAAGAAAGTCACGAACTCCCATCCCAAGAATTCCAACACTGAACACCTGCAAGATCAGACACCAGCCACACGAGTGAACGAGCATACATGCCGTCAATCGCAGAAGAACCTGAGAACATTCAAGTTCACGAAGAGGAACCAGAAGTAGAAGAAATTATTCAACAAACAGCTATGTTACACATCCCAGACCCTATCAGAATGGCAACTCATGCAATGGTCAAAGAACCAAGACCACTAGTAGTTGACGAATGAATGGGGCACGTAGTAGACATGGCTCCCGAAGACCTACAAGCCGCATGGCGTGCGATGGGACCAGACCAACCAGATCAACCAGGGGGGTTTGATTTCGACTACAACAAACCACCCCCTTACCCACATGCACAAATCAATTGAGGAGATGGGATCCAAGGATACCCATTCACGCGACAACCTGACATAGGAGGAGGCCCACCACCACAAGGAGGAGGAGGAGGCCCACCACAAGGAGGTGGAGGAGGACCACCACAAGGAGGAGGACAACCGCATCATGCACAAACGGACAGATTCATAGGCAACCCCCCGAGCTCCTTCAACGGAGATCAATCCAAAGTAGAGGGATTCATCCTTCAATGGGAAGTATATGCTGGGGTAAATGCCAGCCACACTGCAATGAGGAACAAATACCAGAAAGCTATGTTGTTCCTCACTTATATTCAAGGAGACCTGGTTAACGCCTGGGTCATGTCCGCAAGCCAGTGGCTGGTAGGAGAAGTAACGCGAGGTGTCAGCCAGTTCGACAATAGGCTGTGGGATAACATCCTACAAGCCTTCAGAAGGCAATTCACCAACATCCTCAGCAAGGAACGCACACAAGCCCAGCTCGACGCCAGAATACGTGTGAAAGAAAGAAAAATCAATGAATACATCGCACTATTCGAACAGCAAGTTCGATACGCCAGATACAACATCAATGACGAACAAACTCTCAAGTACTTTATAAAAGGACTACCGAGAGCACTTTACGAGGCCATGTATCAACATGACGACCCAAGAATGTATGAGGAATGGAGAGCATCGGCTCTCAAAAGACAGCAAAAGTGGATACACATGCAGACAGTGCGCGGTAACCTTGACACATTCAAAACCGGCACTAACAGAAACCAATCGGGGGCATTGGCAAAACTACTCGCTCCACTATCGCACCCCAACGTGATGGACACATCGGCGGATCGAGTCAGAGGAAGACTTGCAGGAGCAGAAGACGTCCTCAATACACCACGACCTCCATTCCTGCCAAGGGGAGGATACCTCCAGAGACAACGCGAAAATCGCCAAGACTTTAGCCAAGTCTGGTGCTACAACTGCAATAAAATGGGGCACATCAGTAGAGATTGCCACCAACCACAACGGAACAAACGCGTCCCTCAAATCAGGAGTGCCGAAGACAAACTGAGAACCAATGAAGATAAAGCCGAAGATTGGCTAAGGGGAGTGGCCAGTGAAGGAGATGACGTGAAGGATCTCATCCTTCAGAAATTGATGGGGGAGGATTTTACCAACGCTTGAACCCGGCGGCCTGGGTGAGGGCAATTTGTTGTAACTCTGTGTACATTATACGCTACCGATCTATGCAAGTTCCAGTTCAACTGCACACACATTACAACACGGCTGACATAAAAGCACTAGTGGACTCAGGAGCCACCGACAATTTTGTGAGCGAACATTTCCTCAGAAAGATGGGGATAAAAACATGTCCGTTAGATAAACCTAAAAGGATCTACAACATCAATGACACCACCAACAAGGCTGGACAGATAACCAGCTATGTCATCCTACAAGTCAATATGGGAGGAAGCAAAAAAGAACTATGCTTTCTAGTTACTGACATTGGGAAGGACGATATCCTGTTTGGATACCCTTGGCTTGCAGCCTATGAACCAACATTTGATTGGAGAAAAGGCACAATCACCAAGCAAGACCTGCCCATTACGGTCAAAACTATCAATGCCACACATCGACGCAATGTCCTGGCCCACTTGCTGACTGAAGAGAAGGAGGACATTGTCAATCAACTTGACACAGAAGAAACACGAGGGCACTGAGTACATATCACCGTGGTAGAACAGGTGATCGCCACAAAACCCACCAAAGAAGGAGTAAAAACCATACCTCCACAATACCAGGCGTTCGGCAACGTATTCGATGAGGAGGCCTCAACAAGGCTACCAGGACAACGGCCCTATGACCATGCAATAACCTTGCAACCCAATGCTCCGCTAGCCCTGACATGCAAGGTATACCCAATGATGCGTACAGAGGACGAGGCACTGGATGCGTTCATCGACGAACATCTCAAGAAAGGGTACATACGACCATCACAATCCCCATACGTGTCATCCTTCTTCATTAAAAAGAAAGATGGGAAGCTACGGCCAGTTCAAGATTACCGAGCGATAAACAGATGGATGGTGCAGAATCAATACCTGCTACCACTCATTTCCGAATTAATGCGTGATCTCGGAGGAGCGGTACTGTTCTCGAAGCTCGATGTGTGCCAAGGCTACAACAATATTCATATCAAGGAGGGCGATGAACACAAAGCTGCCTTCAAAACACGACGGGGACTCTTTGAACCCACCGTCATGTACTTTGGCCTCTGTAACTCACCAGCTACCTTTCAGGCCTTTATGAACAAAATCTACCGACCAGTCATCACAAAATTCATGTTACATGTGAGCTGCATGTGAGCCTGACGTAGGCAAGGATAGAGGTGAACGCGGTGACTTAGCAAACAATGCCAATCCAAGTACGAAGACTGGATATCGCCTCAATGCTCATAGGCGGAGTGTGACTTCTTCCATTAAGAGGGAGGGGCTAACTTTGCCCAGTGAGAGGAGACCGAACCAAGATACAATTGAACCACTGGTTGTATAAGAAGTTCAAGCTATCAACCACATCAGTCGATAGCTTCCTTATGTATGGTACAAGGTGTCCGCCTTCATCAGCGAGACAGCCACTACTACTAATTGCTCAGTCATCGTACAGTAATCACATCCGTCGCTTGGTAATAGTACAGTAATCGCATCAGTCATCAGTCCCTTCTCTGAGTAAGTATTCAGGAGCGACTTGTCATTCTGCTTACTCATGCCAACCATAACAATTCGAGCCTGAAGGCACAACCATCCAAATTTATATGGACGATATAGTTATCGCCACTAACCACCAAGGTACCCGACAACGTACAAGCGACAGCCACACAGCCACCGTCTCTGCAGTCCTGGCTGTGGCGGCGCAACACAATTTATATTTCAAGCTGGACAAATGCGCCTTCCACATTCCTTCTATTGATTACCTGGGGGTAATCCTTGAAAAGGGGATGACATGCATGGACCCAGCAAAGGTGACAGGCGTCCGCGAGTGGCCTACACCCACAAAAGTCAAGGACGTACGAAGTTTTTTGGGGTTTCTGCAACTTTTATCGCCCTTTCATTCGAGGATTCGCTCATATAGCAAGGCCAATGAACGAACTAACACGCAAAGAGGCAGAATGGCATTGGGTCCAACACAACAGAACAAGTTCAATACACTCAAGCAACACATTACAATGGACCAGTACTCACTCACCCCGATCCGAAGGTCCAATATGACTTAGAAGTAGACGTGTTAGGATTTGCGGTAGGAGCGGTACTGACTCAAAGGGGAACCGACGGCAAAGAAACACCCCATAGTGTTCTATTTGGCAACGCTTAATGAAGCTGAACGCAACTACAATATCTACAATCTTGAGTTGCTAGCCATCGTGAAGGCGTTTACGAAACTGGTGGTACCTATTAGTAGTGTCACCGCATAAGGTCAGAGTATTCTCCGACCACATGAACCTGCAGTACTGGCAAGATCCACAGAAGATCAGCCACAGAGTGGCAAGAGAAGTACTAGAATTGGAAGAATACGACATAGAGATACACCATCTCAAAGGACGAGCAAATGGATGCATGGATGCACTATCTAGAAGACCAGACTACAACACTGGTGGTAAAGACAATGATCAAATAACCGTCTTACCCAAACAATTATTCATATGAATGACCACAGGTGTCACGCACTTACCATCAAACAAAACAAAGCAACACTTAGGCCATGGATCAGTCCCCATGAACTCAAGAAGATTGATGGGATGTGGCTTAAAAATGGAAGAATAGTGGTCACCAGTCGCAAGTACAAAGAACTCAGGGAAGTCATCAGACAATACCATGACGTATTAACTGCAGGACACCCAGGGATGGCAAAAACCCACGAACTACTCACGCGCGACTATTGGTGGCCAACAATGAAACAAGACGTCATAGAATATGTGCGAGGATGCGCAGAGTGTCAGAGGCACAAAGTCAATACCAAACCTACAAAGCACCTCTGACACCTATCTACCTGTGACCAGACGCTACTCCATTCGAAGTAATTGCAGTCGACTTCATAACTAAGTTACCCCCATCTAACAGGTACGACTCAATACTCACCATTACAGACCATGACTGTTCCAAAGTGTCAATATTTCTCCCCTGCCGAGAGTCAATCTCGGGGAAGAAATGGCCATGCTTTATGCGGAAAAAGTATTACCAAGATTCGGGCTGCTGGCCAAAGTCATCAGTGACCGAGACTCGCGATTTGCAGCCAAGTTCATGAGAGAACTATGCCGAATCCTTCAAATTCAGCAAAACATATCAATGGTGTCACGGTTTGACATGTGACGGACTAATTATCAGCATCATTACGAGGTCTCGGAGTACGGGACGCTTACTATACAGTTATGACTATGGTAGTAAGTCTCATTAGTCATGGACACTTACGCGTCGCCGGTCTTTGGGTTTCACTGGTGTTTCAGATTACTGTATGACTCAGTACGAGTATCACTGTACTAGGGTTTGGGTTTCTAGCTGCGCTTTAAAGCCAGTGCATATTTGTATATAAACTGTTCAGTAAAGACCAAGCTTCACCTTGGTCTTCTTGAATCATCATCATCTTCGCCATCCACTTTGTCTCTTCCAATCTATCGATTGAAGCTTATCCTTTGGATACCCTAGTGTCTGTCAAAGCGACCTAGTGGCAGTGCAACTTAGCTAAGTTGCCAGTGATAA